>CM068476.1:20126881-20179381 GCA_034769265.1 Remorina albescens
CAACCACCACTTTGCATATACATGTGTAATAAAAATGGCAAATGCCCGAATCTTCGGTACCTGCTGCCGTGTGGTGATTGTGCCCTGGGGAAGCAACACAATGTGTTTCTCCATCAATGCCAGCTTCAGAGTATAGAGCAGCTTGGCCATCCATCGTGCCTTGTGGAGCGCTCCCGGTCGCTGGAAGGTCACTTTAGTCTGCTCTCCACCTTCTGCAGCCAGAAACACAAGACACAGCTGCACAAACTCATAGTAGTCACCTCGCTTGTGGTCAGTCACTTCTTTTGTGCAGCTGAGAAGTTCAGCACGTAACTTGCCCAGGAGCGGTTGCTCGGTGTTGCCAGGAATGTAGTGGGACCACTGGCAGCTATCCAGCTTTGGTAACAGGTTCCATTTCTCTCGCAGGCGTGTGAACAAAGTTACCTCTGGCGAGCGTGATGACTCCACCTTCAGGTCTGTGAAAACCTGGTTGAGGAGGACCTCACCAATGTGGTGCCGGCACCCAGACCAAAGTAGTGGTCGGCCCAGTGATAGCTGTATGGCAATGCAGGCTGCTGTGAGATGGCCGGTGTTTGATGCAGTGGTGTCAATTGCCATGTTGACAACCTGGTCAGCGCAGCACCAGTCCTGCAGCAACTTGCATGTCAACTGGACAATGATCCCTCCACATGCCTCATTGGTCTGCTTCTTATACGCCGGGACACCAAGCAGTTTCAGCCGCTCTGTCTAACTTCATCATAACTTACTGTTACATCAGAGTAGCTACCATTACTAGCTAGCTAGATGTAGCTAGCTAGAGTAGCTGGATGTGCTCGCAAATATACTTATATTTAAAATATCAATTTACTGTAACAACTACAATGCTACTCTCAATAAACATGAGACATCAATACTGTGAATATGACATTGTCCACTCTAGAATACTGTTGTTGATAAGCTTAATAGCTTAGCTAACATTGATAGCTAACTGTGGTTAGCAAACTGTTGCTAGCTAACTTTAGCTTGATGTAATGAGCATCAAAGACACAACTACAGATATGATAGTAATATGTAATAATACATATCCAACACAAAAATAGAAAGATCGCCTCAGTTTTCTTGAGCTGCAGCCTTGTTTACCTCAGATCTCCATGGCAACCATTGAGCACTGTTTACCACTTTATTCAACAAAAATAGATGTGTGGTGGCACCCCTAAATCATCATGTATTGGAAAAATATTTTGCATGTGTTGTTTCTACATATATTGGAACACTTTTAGCACCCAGCCATATCAAGAATTGTGTTTTTTGATGCACCCTAATATACATATATATATACACATAGTTGTGTTCAAAATAATACTTTTTCCAATTTTGCTTTGACATAGAATGTGCAGTGTCCCCAATGCATTTGTGTTCATTAAAATACAATTTATTTGAAGAATTTTGAGGTTTACTCATCTTTTTAAACACACTGCTATTATTATGAACATAACTGTATATATATATATATATTTTTTTTTTTTTTTTTTAAACTTAGCACAACAAGTAAGGAAATTTGTGTTTGGTAAGCTTTTTCTTTCATTTCGTTGTAACAATGCTTCTTGGCAATAAATCTTATAATCGTATCTTATCGTTGGAAAACCTTTTATTTCCCTTTTAAATGGTTCCACATTTGTAAGGAACGTGCATTTGTGGGATGAGTAGCAGAGCTGAGTATGTGGGTTGCACCCATGACATTTGCCAAATCTTCTCTGCCAATGCCAAACAGCTTATTTTGCTATTGCTACTGATTCTTGTTTTGAGCTTCTGGTAGCACCTGTGAGCATTGCCCTGCTACAGTGGTCAGTAGGCGTCAGATCCAAGAGTCGGCATACCACATTTGACTGAGGTGGATATGGCCCATTCAATAGGGCAACTTCAAGCTGGTGTTCCACAAAACCAAACTGCGACATTATTTGTCATCATTGGAGGCAATCGAAATGCAAAGAGATATCGAGATGAGATTCTGCAACCAGTGACAATCCCATATCTTCACAGTCTGGGACTGAACTCTATCCTCCAAGTATAGAACTCTCGCTCACACAGAGCGGGGCTTATCAGAGACTACCTCCAGAATGTGGAAGGGGAGAGGATGGAATGGCCTGCCAGCAGTCCTCACTTCAACCACGTTGGCTGACATGTAGCGTGCTAGTTTGAGAATGGTGTGTGTGTCAATATACGTGAACCCTTAGAACTTCTCCGTCACTCCATTTCGACGCAGTGCAATTCACCATCAGAGCGGTAGGAGGCTGCGCTCCTTTCCTGAATGGTTATCGTCGTCTCTAACTGACAACGGTCACAGTGAACAACGGCGACCGAGAGAGAGAGAATCTTGCTGGAATTGTTGGATGTCGAAGAAAGTATCCTTACAACATCTACATCGCAACAGAGGAAGAAGAATCTGGAAATACGGAACCGGAAAAGTGTTGCTACCAAGCAAACCAATCACAGCCATCTTGGTCTGCGCTGCATCGCCTCAACGCGTAGATAAAATTTTTTGGGAGGTGCACATCAGGCTACGCTGGGGGCTATGGCGAGCCTCCCTACCCTTTTGAATTTCCCTTCGGGGATTAATAAAGTATCTATCTATCTATCTATCTATCTACCTACCCTACGATGTAGTTACGGCATTGATTTAATGCAGGACCATAAACCAAGCTTAACAGTACGGTTTCGATATCTTAATATAAAACTACTCACTAGAAAAGGCAATACATTGCATGTAAAAATAATTAAAAGCAAGCACAGATATAGTCAAACCATTTCATTATAAAAATGTAACACCCTTCCATAAAAAACAGAGCAGTATCCAATAAAAAATAAACATTATTGTAGGCACCATAATTAGAAACTACTTAACTGTTACAAATAGAATATCAGAGAATAGCAGATATGTATCATAAAAAGGGAACACTTATCTTACTTGCTGTTTATCAAAAATAGGCAATATCAAATAGAAAGTGTAGTATCTAATAAAAATAAACAAAATTTTAACCCACTCATAGAAACTACTTAACTGCTACAAATACAATCAACAAATGTGAACATGACATTAAGTGTCTGTATATTCTCATTCATCCAGGTCATAGTCATATCCGGCCAACAATTGAATCCAACGCAACTGGACTGAGGACTTAGGTCAGACTAGTGAGGACTAGTCAGACTGATGCGTTATGAACTGATGAAGCCCCTTGGATAAGAGGCGAAATGCCTTTGAGAAACCTAAGTCCTAATTCCAGTTGCGTTCGATTCAATTGTTGGCCGGATATGACATTAAGTGCTGCATCAATTCAAAATAGTTAAACAACTGCAAAGCAATGCTTGCACATCGTGCTTTGTGTGTTGATTGTAATTTTTCCGTTGTCATCGTAGTCAACGCTAAATCCAAAATGATCCCAAACCTCTCCAAATTTTCTTTTATCTGAGTCCCGTTCACTCGCCATGTTTGCTCAAGGTTTACTCTCCACTCTCTTTTCCAGTATTTGCATGCTGAGTGCTGATTAGTTCTTGGGAAATTCAGGGACTTCTGATTGGTTGGGTGAGGGGGAGGCAGAGAAGGGCGATATTTTGGAGGTGGAAAAATGATGTCCTGGTGATATTGCCAATGTGTGTTTTGAAGGAGAGGGTGGGGTCCATTAAAACGCAAAGGTTTCACACTGCAGAAGAGGAAGTTCTGAGGGGAGGGTAGGAGAGCTTTGGGTCCGATAGTGATTGCTGTTTTGTTGTTGTTTAGTTTCAGGAAGTTATCGTCCATCAAAGGTTTGATATTGGTCAGGCAGTCTGTGATGGTGGAGAGAATGGCGGTGGAGATGTAAAGTTGTGCGTCATCGGCATTGCAATGGCAGTGAAGTCCGTGGCTACATATGGTATTTCCAATGGGGAACATATAGAGAATGAAGAGGAGGCAGCCAAGCACTGAGCCTTGAGGAACACCATGGGTGACTGGGGTGATGTGAGACTTGCAGTTGTTGATGGAGATGTAGTGATGACTTCGTAAAGATGGGAGATGAACCAGTTGACTGCAGAGCCGGTGATGCCAATGGATAACTGTAGACAGTTGATTAGGACGGAGTGGTCGATGGTGTCAAAAGTCGATTTGAGGTCAAGAAGGAGGAGGATGGTAAAGGAGCCAAAATCAGAGGCAAGGAGGATGTCAATGGCGACTTTCAAAAGAGCTGTTTTGGTGCTGTGGTGGGTGCAGAAAACGGATTTGAATGCTTCAAAGATCTGGCAGGAGTGGAGATATTGGTGGAGTTGGGGTATGTTCAAGTATTTTAGAGAACAGTGGGAGGCTGGAGATGGGTCTAAATTCGTTCAGGTCATTGGGGTCCAGGATGGGCGTGACTGTGGCGAGTTTGAGTGAAGATAGAACTGAGCCAGCAGTAAGAGAGGAGTTGATAATGATGTTACTAAGCAGGGTATAAAATTTAATTTTTGACCTACCTGCCAATGGCAGGTAAGGTGTACTTACTTACCGGCCAAAATATATTTTTTACCAGCCACTAAATTTTTAACAACATAAGGTTAGTAAAATAGTACAAAAATCTGTTAATTGCCCATTAATTGATTTTTAGTAGGGAACTATATCAATGACTGTTTTCTGAAGCTGTTAGCAGTGCATTCATATACATTCTCTGATGGCTTAAATGTCATTACCATCAACTATAATCTCACCTGTTTCAGACAATTTAAATGTTAAATGATTTCATGTGAAGTAGTAGCAACTCTAGGCCCATTTTCTTAATTTTTTCCTTTGGCTGGCTGCTGTAAACCGGCAATGTGTCGCCACGTACTTGCTAATCGCTTTCGTTGCTCCGCTGAATCTCTGACTGACTGACTGACTGAACATACATTGATAACACAATGTTACATTTTTGAATGTTGAATGACGGTGGACAGCCAGGGACAAATTCAGAATTTAAAACGTGATCACACCAGTTGTAGTCTTTGTGTGTTTTACTGTGTACAACAGTAATCATTTATTAGTGACGCAAGCATGAGGCATATTTTTTCAGTAAGCCTAATTTTTATCCGACAAAACATATTTTTTACCCACATTTGGCGAGTGGTGGGTGCTAATTCTAAACCCTGATAATAAGTGAGATGAGAGAGGGTAGACAGGCCCTAACGAGGGGGGATGGGATGGGGTCAAGATGGCAGTTGGTGAATTTCATGGTGGAGAAGAGTTTGGAGACAGGAAACAGAACAATGAGAGACTTTGGCTGGGTAGCAGTTTGAAATCTGGTTCAGAAGAGGAGTGACCAGGAGCAGAGGAGACAAGTTGTTGGTGTATTGACAGGATTTTGGAGTGGAAGAAGGACAGGAACTTGTTGCCTTTGTCAGTATTGAGGCTGGCGGTGAACTTCTCCTTGGGTTTTGTCAAGTTTGTTGAACATCCCTGGGGAGGAAGTTTGAAGTGGAAGCAGGTTAACCTGGATCATGTGACCAGTGCTCGGATGAAGTGTAGTGTTTCCTCACCAGAGTGAGGGGATACTGTTTTCACCAGTGAAGTTATAGATGAATCTGCGTCGAGAGCCTCAATGGATGTAGGGACGTCGCCAGAGAAGAAAAAGTGATCGGAAGGTTGAGGGAAGTGTGTGGTGGTTGAGCGGGAGGAGCTGGGAGGATGTGTATCGAAGATCCATGGCTGGCTGGTGGGAAGCGGTGGGGAAACCTACGCAGTGTTCTCATCAGGAAGACCACGCTGTGACAGACAGCGAGCCTGCTGGGGTACAGTCCAGGACCGAGGGCGGAGAAGTTCACTGGAGCACGTCATCGCTGAGGTCCACAGAAGTCTAAACCAGCAAGATAAGCACAATAGCTTCCACTGACTTGGTGGCTAGCGGCAGCAGCAGCCAACCAAGCTAAGTTGTGAGTGACAGAGATCCGATCATGAAAGTAGTGACGGTAATCCATGTGTTGAGTGGCTTTGAAAATTGCAGAAGGATCACTGAAAATATACTAAAGCACAAGTTTTAGCTTAGATTGAGGAGCGCCGAGGAGCAGTGACATACACGCCAGCGTCCCCTCATCTATTCCTCCAACTTTATAAATAGAGGCCACATGGGCTTGCTCCTCTCTCTTTTGTTTCCAATCATTTCAAACACTGAGTATCTACAAGGGGTTCCTGAATACTGCACACAGTGTCTTTCGCTTTGGCTTTCACTGCTTTTCATCCTTTGGTTGGCTTTCAATATGTTCTCTCCTGTTCTTGAGTTACTGGTTTATGGTGATCGGTCTAAAGGTTAGGTGTTATGGAATAGATCTCTGTTGCACATGGATATTTGGTCTGTCTATAATTTATAATAACTGTATAATAATGCAATAATTTTTAAGAATTTTTAACCTTCCCATGTGTACCTAACCAGCTGTTCACTTTTACACCTATTTCACCATCACAAGTTCACAAAGTGCGATTGAGTTTAAATTGGGAAAAAAAATAAAAAAATCCTCTGCCCTGATAAGATGGAGTATTATTGATAAAAATTGCAGCTAACATTACTGCATAGCTCATTGTATCCATTTTTATTTTGATTTTATTTGTCAACATCATAGCCAGATCCTGGAAATGGCTATCGTTCTCCCCTTAATAAAAGGGAGAACACTCCTCTAACCTAAATAATCATCGCTCAATTTCTGGACCATACATGCCAAACTCAAGGTTTACAGGACACATCCGGCCCATTAGATAATTTCAAGTGTCAAATTTTTAATGGCCCGGTGGCATGAGGCGCGTGTAATACTCATACTAGTCCAATAGTCCAATAATGCAGTGCAACAGCTGCATTTCTGAACAAGAGGTGAGTGTAAAAGGGACAGTTAAAAAATTACAATTATTATGGGCCTATGCTTTTGTACCTTTGTTCATTTTTTACATTTCTTTACAATTATTTTATTTATTGTAAGATTATTTTGTAAGCACTTTGAAGAAATGAGTCATTGCCCGTAAATTGCTGTCAACGTTCAACAATGTTCTCTGCACTTGATTTTAATATGCAAATAAAGAATATTTTGTTAGAATTATTGAAATTTTGCAGTTTTTGTGGGTAAGATTACAAAGAACACTCAAAACATTTATAACAAATTAGTAAAATCACAAGCTGATGCAATGTTATTAAATGATCAACTCTGGATCAGCGTGCTACTGTAGAGACTTATACATATAGGCATTGGTGAAATGGCTTTAAATTGGTAAAATTATTTAATTATCAAGCCATTAGAACATAAGTGTTTTGGTAGAAAATTATACCTCAACCTCACCTAAAACAATCAAAGACTTCCAACAAGGATCTATATTAACCTCAGTCTTATTCTCCATTTTTGTAAATGAACTAAGCCATGGTTTAAGATCAGTTAAGACACATTTGCATGCAGATGATCAAATTATAAATACAGTGGCACCTTTACATCAAGACGTTGACAATCTGCAGGATGCTTTTTGATTCACTGCAGATTTCTTTGTTAAAACTTAAACTAGGTATCGATTCTAAAAATACCAAATATGTGCCCATCACTCGTTCTCAATCTAAGGCAGCTGAATATCCTGACATTGACCCTGACCTGCTAACAGAGAAACATGGTGCTTCTTTAAAATTTTCTCCAATCTGATGAGTGTCTCTTTGATTTTGTAGGTATGGCCTATATATTTTTCTTCTTTGGCTTTTTACACCTTTTTTTCTGAATGTATTATGCAAGTATCTATTGTATTGTAGTTTATGTGAAACAGTACTGCCATTTTGCCCAGGACACCCTAGAAGAAGAGCTCTGGTATCTCAATCCTGGTTTAAAAAAGCATCTCAGTTTGTGGTTGGATTTTTGCACTCCCTAACCATGTACATTCCTATTTTCTTTATCTTGAAAATGTTGCAAATAACAGTAGTTTTTCAATAGAAAGGCTAACCAAAATCTGCTTTAGTTGCAGCTCATTTAGAAATTTATGTAAACATCAACATCCAGCTTTGCAATATCTGTCAATTAAATTGATGTAGTAGTGGATTTTATTAAATGTGGCCTTAAGCAGCAGTAATATGCAAGTAGTTTGTCTTTTGAATGAGTTTACTCACAGTACCTCATTGGAAACATTCAGAGGAGAAACAAGCTAATAGACTAGGCTATAAAAAAAATATTCTAATTATCTCAGCTAGCTTTCATCTCCAGCAGCTCTGGCAAAGTAGCTCAAGCTGTTTTGTTGTTTTTCAATGTAAATGTACAAATAAAAACATGCCAGGCCACTAGCAGCATCCAGACACTTAAGGTGGAAAGATTTTTAGTGTGTTACTCAATGCACCTCCTGATTGATGAGCTAAATCGATACTCCTTAAATATCAATCAAAATTGTGATTTTAATTTTCATATCTTCTCATTATATGTCTTGCATTAGCGATGATCTGATCTTCAAGCTATTGAAAAATGTACATAAATTTCAACTGGATTATGCAGAACACAAATATTACTATACCTCACCAGATCCGTTGGTGTCAGAGTAGTGGTAATATGAGACTGGTGACTGTTTTTGATGCACACTGATCTACCCCTGCTATAGATCTATAAACATTCTATAGTCTGTCCAATTATGACAATTTTTTGTGCCTGAATGAGGAGAAAAAGAGAATTATATTGAACCAAAGCCTTAGTTTACACAGTCAGGCTCTGAATTCTTACCTATGGCACCTATGGCAGACACAGTGAGCTCTTTAATCTTGAAGTTTTCAGTGTTGTTGAGAGTAGACAACATGGTGTCCATCAGGGTGGGCAGGTAAGGCTCAATATCTGATCCTATTTAAAGAGAACAGAAATTAGGCTCTGTAGTTTTTACTCAAGATTCATTGAAAATAGTTTTAATTCATGTCAACAAAGTTTGTGGAGTTCCATTTTATATTTTTCTGTGTCAGTAAATTTTAACCATTCTTTTATTTTACCTAGGTTCTCCATGAAGTTCTCCAAGGCGTAAAAGGCCTTGGTGACATGGCCAATCTTAGCTTGGTTCAAGGATGACAGGTACCCCAACAGCAATGGCATCAAATCTTCATAGTACTTACTCACTTCTGGCTAGAAAGCATACATGGAAATAGTTAAAGAGAGTAGGAGTGCATACCTGTGCCAAGGCTTAACATAATCTTTTTTTTTTTTTTACCTCTATCCATCCAACATAACCATAGAGTTCCAACTGAAGACTAGGATTCACATCTTTCAACCACTTAGACAGTGGTCTGGTTGCAACACAGACAGAAGTGTCAGTTTGTGACACACAACCCTAATTCATAAGGAGTATTTGTTTGGACAGAGCTTTTTATTTATAAGTGCTGAATCTACGCCTTTTAATTTGAAAGTTCAGATTGTTGTTCTTTCCATCTCCTTCCATTCTAACTGGTCTCTTTCACACACAGACTACAACTTCACTATCTCTGAGTCAAGTTTGTGATTCTGGCTTTTGTTCTGCTCAGGTAGAGATGTGGCTCACGTCTATATTATACATATATACATATACACATATATATACGTATACATACATATATATATATACATATACATACATATATATACATACATATATATATACATACATACATATATATATACATACATATATATATACATACATATATACATACATACATATATATATACATACATACATATATATATACATACATACATATATATATACATACATACATATATATATACATACATATATATATACATATATATATACATACATATATATATACATATATATATACATACATACATATATATATACATACATATATATATACATACATATATACATACATATATATACACATACACACACACTGCTCAAAAAAATAAAGGGAACACTTAAACAACACAATGTAACTCCAAGTCAGTCAAACTTCCGTGAAATCAAACTGTCCACTTAGGAAGCAACACTGACTGACAATCAATTTCACATGCTGTTGTGCAAATGGAATAGACAACAGGTGGAAATTATAGGCAATTAGCAAGACACCCCCAATAAAGGAGTGGTTCTGCAGGTGGTGACCACAGACCATTTCTCCTATGCTTCCTATGCTTTCTGGCTGATATTTTGGTCACTTTTGAATGCTGGCAGTGCTTTCACTCTAGTGGTAGCATGAGACGGAGTCTACAACCCACACAAGTGGCTCAGGTAGTGCAACTCATCCAGGATGGCACATCAATGTGAGCTGTGGCAAGAAGGTTTGCTGTGTCTGTCAGCGTAGTGTCCAGAGCATGGAGGCGCTACCAGGAGACAGGCCAGTACATCAGGAGACGTGGAGGAGGCCGTAGGAGGGCAACAACCCAGCAGCAGGACCGCTACCTCTGCCTTTGTGCAAGGAGGAACAGGAGGAGCACTGCCAGAGCCCTGCAAAATGACCTCCAGCAGGCCACAAATGTGCATGTGTCTGCTCAAACGGTCAGAAACAGACTCCATGAGGATGGTATGAGGGCCCGACATCCACAGGTGGGGGTTGTGCTTACAGCCCAACACCGTGCAGGACGTTTGGCATTTGCCAGAGAACACCAAGATTGGCAAATTTGCCACTGGCGCCCTGTGCTCTTCACAGATGAAAGCAGGTTCACACTAAGCACATGTGACAGACGTGACAGAGTCAGGAGACCCGAGGAGAACGTTCTGCTGCCTGCAACATCCTCCAGCATGACCGGTTTGGCAGTGGGTCAGTAATTGTGTGGGGTGGCATTTCTTTGGGGGGCCGCACAGTCCTCCATGTGCTCGCCAGAGGTAGCCTGATTGCCATTAGGTACCGAGATGAGATCCTCAGACCCATTGTTAGACCATATGCTGGTGCGGTTGGCCATGGATTCCTGCTAATGCAAGACAATGCTAGACCTCATGTGGCTGGAGTGTGTCAGCAGTTCCTGCAAGACGAAGGCATTGATGCTATGGACTGGCCCACCCGTTCCCCAGACCTGAATCCAATTGGGCACATCTGGGACATCATGTCTCGCTCCACCCACCAACGCCACGTTGCACCACAGACTGTCCAGGAGTTGGCGGATGCTTTAGTCCAGGTCTGGGAGGAGATCTCTCAGGAGACCATCCGCCACCTCATCAGGAGCATGCCCAGGCGTTGTAGGGAGGTCATAAGGGCACATGGAGGCCACACACACAACTGAGCCTCATTTTGATTTGTTTTAAGGACATTACATCAAAGTTGGATCAGCCTGTAGTGTGTTTTTCCACTTTAATTTTGAGTGTGACTCCAAATCCAGACCTCCATGGGTTAATAAATTTGATTTCCATTGATAATTTTTGTGTGATTTTGTTGTCAGCACATTCAACAATGTAAAGAACAAAGTATTTAATAAGAATATTTCATTCATTCAGATCTAGGATGTGTTATTTTAGTGTTCCCTTTATTTTTTTGAGCAGTGTATAAACAGCAGCAGCTTGTGCAGTGTTGTGATTATTAAATACTGACTCAATATATCACATCAAATAATAAAATAAATCACACTTTTCATTCATATTACCAAGGTGCCATATTTATGAAATGTGAGCACAGAATGAACATGCTCTACATTTTATATCCTGACTCACTTGTAAATGTTCTGAGAACTGTCCCAGGGCAAACAGTCCTGCACAGCGCACCACTTGATCACTGTCAGAAAGACTACGGCACACTGTCTGCAGCACTGATGACAGCATCCTAACAGACACAGATTCATACACTCAAATCTTTGATGGTTTGCCCAGAACCAGCCCTTATATTAAAAAGTACATAAATTGGAGAGAAATAGAACTGACTTGGTGCGTATATGGTCAGCACATCCCTCAGCCAGCACAGCAAGGCACATAAGACCGCCCTTCCTCTCATAGGGGTTTTCACGAACAAGGCAGTTTTGGATGCGAGGCATCTAAAACACAGAAAACAAAGAAAGAAACTGTCAGCAAACAGGCAATAGTGTGGGCAAAGTTTCTTAAATCTGCATTGAAAAACATATTTAATGTTAACATAAAAATGGCTCACCAGCTGTTGGAACAGTCTCTCTGGGGGCATGTGGAGAGCCATAGTGTCAATAATCTGGAAACACACACATAAAATTTCAATTGAACAAGATATTGCTTGGATCTTCAAATATCAACTCAAGCTTCCGGGAAAAAAAGAATATTTTGTCAAAATCAGGACACTACAGATGAAAACACAATGATATAATTTCTCCCCACCTGAGCAGCACAATGTTTGGGATTGTCATTTTCCGTACAATCTCCACTGTCATCCTCATTGTCCTCTGGGTCCTGCTCACCCGGTGGAGGAGCTGCAGTTAGTATTGGGAAAATAGCCTGCAGGATTGGGTTCATCAGCTTCTGCTTCAGTACAGTCTATGAAGTGGAGAAAAAGGATTAATTTTTTGACAAATGAGCAAACAGCCTTTGTTTCCTGTCCAGCATGTTGATAAAATTTAAAGAGCTTAAACTCTACCAGCACTGGGGGGGACTTTCCCAAAAAAAAAATTAGTTAAAAAAAAAACAAAAAAACAAAAAAAAAAAAAACACCATCCAATTTGTTCCGATAAACGATTCCACTGAAGTTAATTTGGTTCATCTCAATGCTGCACAAAATTTTTATTCTACAGACATACACAAAAAACAAAAAAAAAAAAACAACTTAACTTTCATTTGTTAACTAGGTGAGAGGCAGCTTCCCCCCATCTCTTCAGAAGATTCAAAGCAAGGATAACTATAAACACATTTGTATTGCTTGCTTGTGTTTACTAACCCTAACCCTTTATTACAGCAATTGAGGACTGATTTCACCTTGCTCTTCAACTTGATGAGGAAAGCTATGGAGGAGAGAGCTTTCACTCGCACCAAGTTCCCCAGTGTGACGTCACTGCCCACCTGATACAAACACACTATTTAGTGCTCAGTTATGATCCAAAGCATTCAGTTCACATGAAATTCAAAGGATGCAAAGACATTATACAGACATTGAGGTCCCACCTCCAAGCAGAAGTGGACAACATCAGCAACATGATGGACTATGATCGACACCTCACTCTCCATGAGCTCATTAAGGACCTCCATGGCCTCACTAGCTTGGTCCTGTTCAGACCAGCAAATCCAATCATTAGCCATAAAACACTAAAAATAAACACTGTACAGAAACATCATCACTTTTTGAACCTGTAAACATTTACCTGGTTTGCTTTGATGAGGTGTTTCAGAGCAACAATCAGACTTGGGATAATTGAGTGCATCAGGTTCTGTATAGCAATAAAATGTCACAATCATACTTGTCAATTTAGATTACAGTTGGTCAACACATACTGTGACATAACAAACCAATGTGTGTGATTGTGTATGTGTGGACTAGGGATGTGCATTTCCGGCAAAAATGCGATTCAATCGTCAGGAACCGGGAACTATTTGACTTTTAAATAAATGATCCACATAAACTGAACACCTGACGCGTCATACAGATAAAGCAGGTGGCTGTTCACCTGTTTTTCAACTGAGGGGAAAATGGGTTATTTCTCTTCCACTGAACAATTCAGGAAGAGTTCATATTAACAGCGATGACAGTGTGTCAAAAAGTTTAGTAAAATGTAGGAGCCATGTAAGGCACACCCCCCCCCCAAAAGGAAAAACAAAAACACCCCCCCCTTCCTTTGTAAAGAATAAACAATTATCACATGAACTGTTTGATTTTAAAAAGTTATTGATTAATCGAAAATCATTGCCCATCCTTAGTGTGTACATACATGCAGTCCACACACAGACATTTACTTGAGACATTCTTTCAAAGGCCTCACCGTCTCCTCTGAGCCAGTGTATGCAATTATAGCCGTGAGAGTTAGGATGCAGTAGTATACCGCAGTGGGGTTGTTGTGATCCTGCAGTACAGCACTGAACAGCTGCAGCACCTGGCAGAAGTGAGGTTTGAAGGGCTCAGGATTGGAATCTATCACTTTATTCAGCAGCAAGAGGCCCACCTGTTAGTTCAAAAGAGCAGTGAAATGAGGTAACAAGAGTGGTTTACACATACGTAAACACCTAATCTACAGTCATGGCTAAAAATATTGGCAGCCTTACACTTCTGTCAGAAAATAATTGAAAAAACAGAAATTATTCGGTATTCACAGGTTTATTTCCTTTGGTTGGCATTTAGGTAGAACAAAACTGCAGAAAATAGCCATTTGATGAGGAAAATTTGATGTTGTTCCACACACAATTCCAAAAATGGAGTGGACAAAACTATTGGCACCCTCAACTTATTAACACATCCTTTCAAATGGATAACTGAAGTGAATTGCTTCCTGTAACCATGAAATTGTTTCTCACACTTGTCAACTTGAATTTTCAAAATCAGAAAGAACTCTGTCCATTGCAAAGCAGTGGAAATTCATCTTAGACGGAGTTCACAGAATAAAGGAAAGCGCATAGTAAAAAAAAAAGTCATAAGACATAAAAATGCAGTACAGAGCAACACACATAAAAACTAAGGAACCAAGAGAGTCCAGCCCTTGGGACTTGGGATTTACAATTTTGATTGTGGTTGGAATGAATGAGTTCTTTACTTTCTTTGTTTTTGCCAACGGTACCTTGTAGCGGTGGCCAGATGGGAGCAGCTGAAATGAACTGTGGCGTGGGTGCGAGGGGTCGTGTATGATGGTGTTGGCTTTCCGTTTGCCTGCCTGTGTGTTGAGATCTGTCAGTGAGGTCTGAGTGGTGCCTGTTATTTTAGTAGCATGTTTGGTGACTTTGCACAGTTTAGATTTATAATTATTTGATAAAAAATATAATTTTAGACTACTCTTAATTTGCAAACTGCTCCAGGTATTTCAGTATCAAAAGGTTCCTCCTTCTAACTGTCGTTTGAAGCTCTCTCTCTGTTCTATGGGTTTCGGGTCTGAATTCATTGCTGCCCATTTCAAGACTCTCCAGCAATTGGTCTTTATCCCTTTGTGAGTGTTTTTTTGAAGTATGCTTTTGGTCATTGTCCTGGGGGAAGACTTATGACCTCTGATGCAGAGGCAGCTTTGCTGATGCAGGTTGAAAGACAGCTTTGCATGCAAATTTCTTTTTACCCTCTCAGATTGCCTACTCTGATGGACTAGTGACCTATCCATGGTGTACCCTGCCCTCACCCAATGTGAGTAAGAATTGGCTCCAGCAGCCCCCGTGGCCCGGGAAACGGATAAGCGGTGGAAGATGAATGAGTGAATGAATGATTGCGTAGTACTCATCATATTGTGTGGTTAGGTTTGTTGGGAGTGAGATGGTTATTGCAGAGCCATTGATGGAGAGATGCGCCCATGCCATAGACTCCAATAGCACCAATTATTCCACAACAATGGTGGCTCATGGACGCTCAAAACTTCCAAATAGTTGCTAGTCACAAGCAGTGTTTGTCATATCACAAACATGGAGTCTTCGCAGAATGCAAATTTTTCTTAATTTCTGTTGTTGATGTGACCCCCCCCGCAAAAGAAGAGCGGTCCAAAATTCCAGTAAAAAGGCACGAGAAACAAATAAGGACACAGGAAGTGATTCATTTCAGTTATCCATTCTGAAAGATGTGCTATCATCTTTTGTTGAGGGTCCCAAAAATTTTGTCCACTCCATTTTTGGTGATTCAATTCAAAAAAGAAATATATAAATGTGAATATCAAAGCATTTGTAATTGCGATGATTTGTTGGGAGAATTGGTACATTATCTAGCAGAAGTATAAGGGTGCAAATATTTCTGGCAAAAGTTCGGTACACCTCGACCGTACACCTGCACCTGTCTGTCATGAGGATTACTACTCTTGGTGGATTGACTGAGGAGCTGCAGCAGAGCAGGCCATCGGTCTGGTGTCTCATGTTTAACCATCACTGCACACAACTGGGAGAGTGAATGCTGCACTGTGTGCCTGTAAAAGAAAAATCAAGACTCTCAATTATACATAGCTACATTTGTTATATGCATACCTTAGGAAACATTGTGCAATTTATACCAAATGAAGACAAAAACTTATTACTGTAAATATTGAGGAGCTTACTCTGCTTCATGCATGAAGGCTTGCAACACATCCGTCTTGAGGCTGTATAAGCAAACAATCATTAAAATTAAAAGAAGTTTAATTATATCTGAGTTTGGTGTGACAATAGTGTGAATGTTGTAAACCAACCTCTCTCTGTCATTAAGGCCAATTTTCTTCCAATGTTTCTTTACTTTCAACCTGAGCATCACTGCAGCTGATTGACGAACCTAGGAGGTGTAATAAGGAAAAATTCAAATAGATGAGAATACAGGCACTTTATTTGCCACCTATTCATAGTGCCATTTTTGCTGTTGAACTCTTTTCCTATCTTTAAATTTTTACAACTAATTTAATCACATTGATTCTCTTTGTATCTCTCCTTAAACTATGCTCCTTTTGCCAGCAGCTACACCACATTATTAATCCCTGGGACCATCTGACAGCAATTAAGTTGGCCAATATATTTACTACACTAAAGAGAGGAAGATACAGAGCCATAAGAGATGAGGGCTGGGTTCAGTTTTGTTAGCTAGAATAGACCAATGGTTTTTCAAGGTGCGAGGCACGCTTCACCTAGGGGCACTAGGGCACTTCAAGGGAGGCTCAAGAAAAAAAATAATGGAGGAAATAATAACTTAATAACTAACATCCAAGCTTGCTAATCAGTGTGAGAAAATGATCGATTTGTGCTACATACAGTCAAGGATGTGACAGAATAAAATATTTAAAGTTTGAATAATAGTATGAGACTGAAGAATCCTAACATTTTTTGTACAGGTAGGATTGGGTGGGCGATATGGAGACTAATTTGGAGGGAACTAGGAGAATCATAAGGTTTTAAAAAAAAAAAAAAATCAAAAAAAAAATCCATTCTCTTTTCCCATGACACCGTTTTGAGTGAAATAATACTTGTACACTTTGGCTGTCTCTGGAAACCAAGTTCCTGCATCTCTCAGGACAGGCTGGAAAAATAAAAAGTCTTTATTCCCTTCCATTCCAACTACCTTTGTAAGTGCAGATTTTCCACTTTGGCCATGATTAAAAGCAAGAGAAAGAGATATTAATGACATATTATTTGTTCGTCTCTGCAATTTCTCAAATATTTATATGAACATCCCACTGACAACCCTTTGATTCTGAAACAGCTCATCCTCAAGTATGTTTCTGTATCATCAAAATGTTTTAAGACCATGGAAGGAAGGGCTGCAGGTGCTATGGACTTTGCACAGAATGCTAACCTAAAAAACCTCCTTGCTGAAGTGAATACAATGCTTAATGTGGTACCATCAAATATATTGATGATTAAAGAGACCAGTAGATCACAGCAGAAATGAAAAATACGGTAAATGCTATGTAAGAGTGGCTAACAGAAGTGGAGGGCTGAATATTACAACATGGATGCCATAACTCAAAACTGATAAATGACAGAGAGCTGAACAACATACGCATTGACACTTTATGGAAGCAGGTAGAAGACACAGAAAATAGGGGCCGCTGCAACATCAGACTGCTAGGTTTGAAAGAAGGCATTGAGATCGATAATATGATCACATGCATTGAAAACATCTTGTCAGAGGGACTCAATATGGATATTCATAACAAACTTCAAATTGAAAGAGCACACTGCTCCCCCAGAACCCATCCAGATGATGGTCAGCCTCCAAGGCAGATGATAAAACCACTGTGCTCAACTGTGGGACAAGGTCCTTAAAGCTGCGAAGGAAAATGGGAGGAGTTATGAGGAATGAATGCAACATTTCCTTTTTCCTAGATATTGCCAGGCAGTTATGATAGGAGGAAAATTTTTCAACTGAATGACAAGAAGATTAAATTCCTGCTTACCTCTATGATTACTCTGCAATTCTCGTGGAATTCCAAGAACACCAAATTTGATGTAGAATCAGAGGCAGAGCAATAAACGACTTAAGGAAAATAAAAAAGAAAAATGTTAATAAACCGGAAAGATTAGGTATGGTGGAGCCAGATAGTTTTTATGTGACTACCTGGGATTAGATGGTGACTTGAAAGTTCATTTATTTGGAAAAAAGTATTTTTATGTCGCAAACATAAACAAGCTAACATAGCATTCATTCAAGAAACATCTGTGGGATGATTAGGCTGAAAGATTTAAAAGAGACTGGGTTGGGCAAGTTTACTGCCTACTCATTGAGGCATAAGAGGCTGAGCTTTTCAGTGTTGAGGGAATTAAAGATGCTGATGGTAGAATTATTTGACTTGAAGCCATCATAAATGGTTTTGAACTGACACTATATAAAATTTATACTCCTAACAAAGAAGATCTTTCTTTTATGAAAATAATATTACACTGGGAATTGCTAAAAGACAAATAATTTTGGCAGGAGATTTCAGCCTCCCAGGGAAGAACAGGCCTTTTTTACCAGGAAGTGTTTTTGCTCCAAGTAATATAGTTGATTATGTGGAATTGTAGGTACGTTAAGCAGGAGACCACCACAACAGATACCCCTCCAATAAAGAGGAAGGTCCTGACACTCCTGTAGTACACCACCATCTCCTTTGTTTTCTCTACGTTGATGCAGAGGTTGTTATCTCTGCACCAATCCTCCAGGCATGCTACTTCCAGTCTGTAACCAAGTCATTGCTGTGAGAAATTAATCCCACCACAACTGCGTTGTCTGCTAACTTCACAGTATGGCAGGTTGGGTGCATGGCAGAGCAGTCATACGTCAGCAGCACGTAAAGCAGGGAGCTTAAGGAGCTTGAGGATGATTGAGGAGGATTTGAGGTTGTGTATCCTGACCAACTGTGGTCTGTTTGTTAAAAAGTGGAGCACCCAGTTGCAGAGGGAGAGGCTCAGATCCACAGTGACCAGGTGATCAATGAGAGCCTGTGGGATCACTGTGTTAAATGCCAAGTTGAAATCCAAGAAGAGCAGACTGGCATATGAAACTCTGCTCTCCAGGTGGGTGAGGAACTGGTCAACAACAGAAGAAAAGGTGTCAGCAGTGGAACTAATTAATTCCCCTCTACATGCTGTGGGAGATGTTTGAGGAAAAGTAATGCTGAATTTTTGGGGAGTAAGAAGCTTTGGCCCTCTTAACTCCCACTGTCACGTTCCTCCTTGCTTTCCTGAACACTGCATCCCAGATCCTCAGAAGACAGTAGACCTCTGCATTCAGCCATGGCCTTGGTATAGAACAGTCTCAGATGCTGGCTACTTGGAAAGTTCACTCTCTGTAGCCTTATCAGCACATGTTCGCCTGCTGGAATTCTTAATCTTTAGTCAGTATCTACATCACATATAACAATTGATGCGCCATCCTGCCAACATTTTTCACCCCCTTTCAACCCTCTTTATGTCAATCATCTGAAATGTTGTCCCATGTCGGGACAAACCACAAAATCAACTGGCACTTTGAGTCAACTTAAAAAAAAGATTGCTAATTACCTTTTAATTATTTTAAGTAGCTGTTAAATGTCTGCTTTCATTGCAGGTCCCATTACCAGACTGGTCTATGGTTCAGACTGCTTCAACAGAATCCTCTACCTCCACACTTGGTTCCATCCTCCCTGCACTCCAAATTGCTCTACATAAACTTTACTGACAATCTTAATGTCATATCTATGTGTCCTTGCATGGGTTGGACCTGGGGCTGTTTCCGGGGGGGTTGGCCTGGGTCTGCCTGTGCTCTGGGGGTTGCTGGGTGCCCTGGTGGCTAAGTCCTGACCTGCCTGCTATCCTGGGCCAGGGCTGTGTTGTTCCGGCCCCCCACATCAGGTACAGTCAGCTACCCACAGCATCCATTGAAAAACCGTAGCTTACACCTACACACACATATACACTCGCATATATACAAGGTGCACAACTCGCATGGCATGGAAAACCATGGTCTCACGGTTTATGTCGATATTGTTGTTGCTGTTGTCGTCTCTGTGTACCCGTCTTCCCCATGTTAATAGTGTTGCTGCTGCTGTTGTTGTTGTTTTTGTACCCCCCAATCTTCCCTATCCTGTCTCTGTTCTCTCTTTCCATCCACTCCTGAGCCTCAGCCCGGTAGTTTTACCAGCAAACCAATACCAATAAAGTTAAACGCAAATGGCGACAGGAGGAGTATGTCAGACTCCTTCTAAAAAACTGTTTCAGCACAACAAGGCACCAGGAGCATTCATACTGCCTGCCCCAGCTGATGAACAAGACAAGTTAAAAAAAAAAAAAAAAAAAAAAGGGCTGTGATTGAACAGCGACACAGTGACACATATTTTACTACTTTCCTTAGCCCTATTTCACACTGGCGTCCGTTAGCCCTGCGCTTAGTTGGTTTTCTGGGAACGACTCCAAAAACATCTGCTTTGTATTTGGAATCTTTCAGTCAAATCAGTCAGGTTTAAAAGTAGATCATAGTAGAGCTGGGCGGTGTGACCAAAATTCTATATCACGGTATTTTTCAGAATTACTCTGGTTTCACAGTATTTGACTGTTTTTTTTTTTTTTTTCATGCGTGATTCAGTGTTGACCACATTTCCTTCTTCTTCTTCGCATTTATTTTGAGTGGATGAAATTTCACACAAGCCAATTTTTTCGTTCATCACAAATGCCCAAATTCAGCCAAGGGTTACTTACCTGAAGGCACATCTGCCCAGACACTTGTCTTTTTCGTTTCAGCAGACTTCTGTGTCTGAGAGGAGGGGTGTCACTCAAATCTCACTCTTCAAAAACGACCAATCACAGCAGAGCCAGTACCGATCCCCCTCCCTCGCAGTTAATATTTACGTGTGTGAAATAATATAATGTGTCGCCGTACCGCTGGTTCAGAGCTTCCTCTATCCATGTCCACCACACTCAGCAACTCCACTATTATTTCTGCTCTGTTCAATGTGTGTTTAGCGGCGCAGCAATGGAAAGGGTCCCCTGTGAAACAATTTACCAGCACGCTGCGTTCCGGACATGTTTCGGCTATTTAAACCGGTGTTGCCGGTATATGAAAAATTCATATCATAAAAAATATAAAAACTGGTTTTCGGTACGAACCGGTATACCGCCCAGCACTACATCATAGTACAGAATACATCATAGTACCCTCATGAGAATTTCCCAGTTTGGGATCAATAAAGTACATCTATCTATCCATCTCTCTAGCCATCTATCTAAACAGCACAGGTAGAAGTTACCAACAACATTCTAATGGCTTCAGACAACAGATTGACAGCTTTTGACACCATCGACCATAATATTTGATTACAAAGGCTGAAACATGAAATTGGGATCAAAGGAGCCATAGTAAGCTGGTTCAAATCATGCTTATCAGACAGATATCATGTTAACAATGACTATTCCTCACACACTTTAATTAATCATGGAGTTCTGTCCACAGGGTTCTGTCCTTGGACCAATCGTTTTCACCCTATACATGCTTTCGCTTAGGAAATATTATCCAGAAACACAGCATCAACTTTCACTGTTGTGCCGAATGCAACTAATAAGCTAATCAGACTTCAGGCATGTCTTACAAACACAAAGACCTAGATTGCTTGCAACTTTTTACTTGTAAACTCAGACAAACCTGAAGTCATTGTACTTCGCCTTAAGCACCTTAGAGAAGCATTTTCTGCTCATGTAACCACTCAGGATGGCATTAGTTTGGCCTCCAGTTCCACTGTTATGAATCTTGGAGTCATTTTCTATCAGGACATGCCCTTTGTCCCTCATACAAAACAAGTCTCTAGGACAGCCTTCTTTCACCTAAGCAATATTGTAAAGATCAGAAACATCTGTCTCAAAAGGATGCAGAAAAAACTAGTCCATGCATTTGTTACCTCTAGACTACTGTAACTCATTACTATGTATGTATGTCCCAACAATTCTCTGAAAAGCCTTGCTGATTCAGAATGCTGCTGCACAAATATTAACAAGAACTAAAAAAATTAAAAAATTTAAAAAAAAAAAAGAGAGGGAGAGATCACATTTCTACTGTGCTAGCTTCTCTTCATTGGCTCCCAGTAAAATAGAATTTAAAATCCTTCTAACATACAAAGCTCTTACTGACCAAATTCCATCATATCTCAGAGAGCTCTGGTTCCTTATTGTGCCAGGAGGTCACTTCGCTCTCTGGATGTAGGTTTATTTGTGGTTCCTTGAGTCTCCAAGAGTAAATCGCTCTCACTGCGTCAGCTTCTCTCTCTGTCCACCCCCCCCATCTCTCCCTCTCTCCCTCTCTCAACCCAACCAGTCAATGCAGATGGTTGCCCTGCCTGAGGCCAGTTCTGCCCGAGGTTTCTGCCTCTAAGGAAGTTTTTCCTTGCCACTGTCACCAAGTCCTTGCTCTTGGAGGGATATGTTGGATCTCTTTAACAACTCCATAAAGAGTTTGGTTTAGACCTGCTCTATGTGTAAAGTGCCTTCATAACTTGATTTGGCACTATATAAATACATTTGATTGGATTTGAAAAAAGTCAGGGCCAGCCCTGCTCTGGAACAGGGCCAGAAAACCCTGCGCTAAAGTCTGGATTAGCCCTCTTTAAAATTTGCCAGTTTGAATGCTTTCTTAACCAGAGGCTAACAGCTGCCTTAGCCAGGGGCTAAATATAGTATGAAAGGGGCTTATAGCAAAAGCCACTCCAATTGGCTGGGTTGCCATGGTAGCAGGCAATTTACACTGACACTACACTGATCCCTATCCAAATTTTCTTTTTTTGTACAAAGTTCTTGAGAATCTTTCAATCTGCTTTCAATTCACATTTTATGAACAGTAAAACTTTTAAGGAGTTTCCAGTGCCTTCACTCACCATCTCCTTGGTTACTGTCAAATCAATACTTTATAGATGAAATCAATGTAACCACAAAAAGAAGAAGTGGATCCCAACATCCTCCATTCCATCCTTGAATACACTATAACATCAAAGCAAATTTAGGTAGTACTATAATATGTAGTCAAGGCACTTGTCCATCCGTCCATCCATCTTCTATCGCTTCCAGGTCGCGGAGGTGCTGGAGCCAATCCCAGCCAACGTTCCGGGCAAGAGGCGGGGTACACCCTGGACAGATCGCCAGTCCATTACAGGGCCAACACACAAAGTCAAACAAAACCTACGGACAATTTAGAGTCACCACTTAACCTAGACATGCATGTCTTTGGACAGTGGGAGGAAACTGGAGTATCCGAAGGAAACCCATGCATGCAAACGCCACACAGAAAGGCCCCAGGCCAGGAACCGAACCCACAACCTTCTTATTGTGGGGCAACAGCGCTAACCACTACGCCGCCATGCTGCCGTGAAGGCACTTGTGAAACTTCTAAATGCAAAACAAGGTTTTTTTGAGGTTTCGGATTTCTTTCCCCCTCTGCCTTGTAGTGGTTTGGTCTAGTGCAGGGATTCTCATACTTTTTTAGTGATTCCTCTTGGGACAGTTGGAATTTTCAAGGCCCAACTGCCCCCATTCCCTCAACAAAATGCTAATGGAATATGCAAAGATTAAAATTTTCAAATACAATGAAGTTGCTTCATGTTCTATCTATTGCCAGCATTTGTGGCCCGAATAACAAATGTATCAATTTCAGTGACAATATAGCCCACTCTAGCTTGCCGTCCCTCTGTGTGAAAGTTTGTTTATTGTTTTGCTGCAATTAATATGCCATTATTAAAAATAGGCATGATAAGAAAAATTTCCTAGAGCTTGTAGTGCCCCACTATCAACACTGGCTCCAATAACCAAAAGGCTCTCTTTTCCACCATCAACAAACTTCTCAATCCCAGCAACATTTCAAACTCATTCACCAATGAAAATTTGAATTCTTTCCTCTCTTTCTTCCAATCCTAAATTGATAACATCTACAGTTCCCTATCCACCACCCCCGTCACCCATTCCTCCTCCACTTATCACCACACTCAAGATTTTCACCCATCTCCCCAGCTCATCCGTCAAAAATAATCTCAACTATGAAATCCTCCACCTGCATTTTAGATCCCATCCCATCTCAAGAATTACCAATTCCTCCTTCAATTTTTGCTGCTGTAACCCCCATCATCAAGAAACTTGGACTCAACCCTGACTGCATCAATAATTTCCAGCCCATCTCCAACCTCCCCATTCCTGTCAAAAAGCCTGGAACGTGTTGTTGCCACACAAATCAAAGCCCATCTCACCAATAATGACCTCTATGAACAATTTCAATTTGGATTTCATACCCACCACAGCACTGAAACTGCCCTCCTCTCATCAGACTCCAGCCAACTCTCCATCTTCATCTTCCTGGACCTCACTGCCGCTGTTGATACCATCAACCACTGCATCTTACTCTCCCGCCTACAGTCTCTCCTCAATGTCACAGACCTGGCCTGTCTCACTGACAGAAAATAACCAACCTCCTTACTGTCCCTAAGACCAAGCACCGCACCTTGAGGGACAGAGCTTTCTCTGCTGCTGCCCCCACCCTCTGGAAATTCCTCCCACAAAACATGCATGACTGCACTGATCATACCTCCTTCAAGACTCAACTCAAAACATACCTGTTCCACTTTGTATTTTATTTGTAACTCCGACATTCATCTCGTCTACACTGATACTTGCATCCCACTTGAACTCTTACTGCTATTCTAAATGTTCTGTCATTTATGTGTTATTCTTATTTCACGAAACTTTTGTGTTTGAGCACTTTTTTCTATCTGTACCTTTGCACTTTTTTTCTATTAGGCACTGCTTTATGTCTGTAAAGTGTCTTGAGTACTGTTGAAATAAAATGTAAATTTTATTTGCATAGTAAATTTTGCCCATTGTCAGAGTTTGACACCCAATAGGTTTATAATAACTGGTGAAGTTTAGCAAAATCTCAGAGCAAGCTAAATGTCATGCCTATGACCTTTATAACAAAATATAAATAATAGACTGGAAAAGCCATGTGATCATGCAGTCATTAAACCATCTGTTAAACTGGAGTCCAAAAACACTGTAAAACTGTCAATTTAAAATCACAACATCTTTGTTTACATAGGCATTGAGTTGAAAACAACGCACACCATTTTTGATGTTATTTCCTTCCACAAACCCGGATTAATGTTACCCACCCTTGTTGTTGCAAGCCCCTTCTTGGACCTATTGTACGTGGATGTTAAAAAGGCTAGAGATTCATCCTCTTTAATTTTTGCATTTCTGACACCATTTTGATACAGACCCCACAGGGTCAGCACCACCTCCGATGCTCACCATACCTGAGGGTTTTGCGAGCTGCCCATGACAGCACACAATGCTGGTATCACAGCCGGGTCTTTGAACGCCTGTTTCAGCTGAACTGTGGCCTAAAGGGGGACAAACAGATCATTTAAGTTCGATTTCCTGCCGCAAACGTCTGTAGTAAATTAAGTAAACTCAAACCTCAACCGAAACCATATGTTTTCCTTTAACTGATTTAGCAGCTATGGGTGCGTTGTCAGCAGTTAACTCAGCAAGGTTAGCTAGCTTTATTCGACAACCGTTAGCTATAGCCACCGAATTTCTCACTTGGTCAGTCTAACTAACTCATGTTAACTTGAAGTGGTCCATGTCTTTACCTGCTGAATGACCGCGTTATCCGGCTGTGTCAGCTTTAAGAGAATTTGCTCCAATTCCGCTGACATTTTGATCAGCTATTGGAGACCGGTGTTGCCGTTTGTGGTAATATTTCTAATGAACCAATCCGCCAACAGTTGGGGCTGTAATATTCAAGTAATGGTACTTCTGTGGGAAAATCCAACTGCATCTACAACAATAACCGCAAAGAGTTACGATGTTTATGAAAGTATCGAGTCAAACAGACCAGAGGTTCTAACTGCCTGCACGTGGAATGGCAAGGGACACAACTTCTAGCTGCTCTTCTTCGTCTGCTTTTAAGGGGTTGACTTCCATAATCTTGTATATTACCGCCACCCTCAGGCTCGATGTTGCAAGCTGGGGGATGATTTATCCTTCCACAGTGGAGTACGGATTCATATTCATTACTGTACAAAAGTTTCACGAAGGCATGAAAGAAAATCTATAGAGTAAGAATGCTATCAAAAGTCCATAAACCTCTACATTACGACATTGTACTTATTAAAAGCCATTTTGCGCACTATAATTCTTTGCACATTACCACTCTGCTTCTGTACACCTCACAGGTTGTACTGTGACGTACCGTGTTTTTGTTAATTACTGTGTTACCTTAGTAATTCTTCCTTCTTCTTTCTTTTTTCTTCTCTTGCCGTGTTACTTTAACAATTGTAATATTATCTACTTTTTCTCAGTGTTTAGTAATATTATCCTATCTTCCTTAAACCTTTCAGTTTTCCCTAATTTAGCTTCCTTCATCATTCACCTACCGCTTATCTGTTTCCGGGTCGCGAGGGCTGCTGGAGCCAATCCCAGCTCACATTGGGCGAGAGACGTACAACAACTCCCATCTATGGGTAATTTAGAGTCACCGATTAACCTAAACATGTATGTCTTTTGACAGGCGGAGTACCTGGAGGAAACCCACGCAGGCACAGGGAGAACATGCAAACTCCGCACAGAAAGGCCCAAGGACTTTCTTGTTGTGGGGCAACAGCGCTAACCACTATGCTGCTGTGTAGCCCTCTAATTTATCTTAGATTTTATTTATTGTTAGTTGCACTTTACTACTGTTTGTTCTCGTTGCAATTACCGGGTCCTGAGTCATAAATTTCGTTTCACATCTCATGTAATTGCGAGTGGAAAGTCAATAAAAACTCCTTGAATCCTTGAACTAGAAGTGGTTGGTTTATTTTTTATGAATTAACAAAATGCAAAGTGAATGAACAGAAGAGAAATTTAAGCCAAATCAATATTTCATTTTAATATATTATTCCATCTTTGAAAGCACTTTTTCATTCAAACTTATTCAGATTTAGCATCAAATCATAACTGAGTTACATTACGACACAGTCAAAAAACAGATGCCTGGAGTGCTGCTTGGATGTAGAAACGTGTGGGCAGGTATCCCTCTGGTGCTCTTCAGTGTGGGGATTCCACTAGTTCAAAGTCACTGGAAAGTTTTGAGGCACTGAGGAGGGTAGTAAATTAAAAAGCCTTTAATACTTCATGGCTACCTAGTGTTAGATAAAAACATGCCAACACGTTTCAGCCATTGAGGCCTTCATCGGGTTAAGTACAAAATGGTCGCCTTTAGGCAGCTTCCTATATAGGTTAGCAAATGATCACATGATCAGTATGGACAGGTAATAGTCACATGACACAATTTAAAGACGACTACTTTTCCATTTCCGGGTCGCGGGGGTGCTGGAGCCAATCCCCGCCAATGTTCCGGGTGAGGGCGGGGTACACCCTGGACAGGTCGCCAGTCCATCACAGGGCCAACACACAAAGACAAACAGAGCAAATAACCACTCACACTCAGACCTACAGAAAATTCAGAGTCACCAATTAATCTAGACAAGACTATGTCTTTGGACGGTGGGAGGAAACCCACACAGACATGGGGAGAACATGCAAACTCGGCACAGAAAGGCCCCAAGAACCCCAGGAACCAAACCTGCCACCTTCTTATTGTGAGGGGACAGCGCTAACCACTACGCCGCCATGCTGCCCTCAATGGTTTTTTTTTTAAGCTAATTTTATTTGTAGAAAGCCCATAAAATCATCACTGCTGAAAGCTAAAGGAATCAATGGTTCATCTGAGTTATGACTCTACTGTCAGTCTGGCTATTGTCCTGAAGAGACAACTGGGGTTATTCTTGTTTTCTTCTATTAACTCTGAATAGTGGGAGCTTTTGGCATTGGGAAGAGCTTTATATTTTTTATAGAGCTATATATTTTTAAACTTTCTTTCTAGGCCGGGTAAAATTCATCTAGGTGGCTGGAATGCCCCCTTCTTTCCACTATCCGTGACATCTGCTTTAAGGCAAAAATGTAGGAGCCATACCATGGAGCCAGCCTCCTCTGCTTCATTACTTTTTTTTCACAGAGGAAACAGTATCAAGAATTTAACACAGTGAGGCCATAGTGCTAAACACAAGGTCATCAGTCTGTCATAGGGAGAAGTCTTTTTTTGAATTAAGACACGACATTGTAGCAAATGGTGACTGAATATTGCCAATTTGCCACGGCAGCGCTGTTGCCTCATAGCAAGAAGGTCATGGCTTCGATTCCTGGGCCTGGGTCCTTTCTGTGTAGATTTTGACTCTGAGCTTTATTTTATTCCACATATCCTGAATATGACAAAAATAGGATTTTACCATCTTATAAACATTGACTCTGCCTGTCTCTCTCTCTCGCTCTCTCAAACAGGTTATCCAATACTGGCCTTTTAGTTGTTCTAAAGGTAAGAGCGAAAGCCTATGATGAAACCTCATTTAATTTCTCTGGAAAAGCCTGCTGGAGGGTGTCGAGTCCGCAGAGACAGTCGAGATTTTTAAAAGCAGCCTCAAGACCTCTTCTTCTTCTCCTTTCGGCTTTTCCCTTCAGCGGTTGCCACAGCGAATCAGTTGCCTCCATCTAAGCCTGTCTTCTGCATCCTCTTCTCTCACACCAACCACCTTCATGTACTCTTTCACTAGATCTATAAACCTCCTCTTTGGTCTTCTTCTAGGCCTCCTGCCTGGCAGTTCAAAACTCAGCATCTTTCTACCAATATATTCACTATCTCTCCTCTGGACATGTCCGAACCATCTCAGTCTGGCCTCTCTGACTTTATCTCCAAAACCTCTAACATGTGCTGTCCCTCTGATGTACTCATTCCTGACCCTATCCAACCTGGTCACTCCCAAAGAGAACCTCAGCATCTTCATCTCTGCTACCTCCAGCTCTGCCTCCTGTCTTTTCCTCAGTGCCACTGTCTCTAGGCAGTAACCTCACTCTTCCACTTGGGTCCCTCTCATTCACACACATATACTCCGTCTTGCTGCGGCTAACCTTCATTCCTCTCCTTTCCAGGGCAAACCTCCACCACTCTAGCTTCTCCTCCACCTGTTCCCTGCTCTCACTACAGATCACAATGTCATCTGCAAACATCATAGTCCATGGAGAATCCTGTCTAACCTCGTCTGTCAGCCTGTCCATCACCATAGCAAACAAGAAGGGGCTCAGAGCTGATCCCTGATGCAGTCCCACCTCCACCTTGAACTCCTCTGTCACACTTACAGCACACCTCACCACTGTCTTACGGTGCTCATACATCTCCTGCACCGCTCTAACAAACTTCTCTGTCACTCCAGACTTCCTCATACAATACCACAGTTCCTCTCTGGGCACCCTGTCATAAGCTTTCTCCAGATCTACAAAGATACAATGCAGCTCCCTCTGACCTTCTCTGTACTTCTCTATCAACATCCTCAAAGCAAATACTGCATCTGCAGTACTCTTTTTTGGCATGAAACCATACTGCTGCTCACAAATGCTCACTTCTGCCCTTAGTCTAGCTTCAACTACTCTTTCCCATAACTTCATTGTATGGCTCATCAGCTTTATTCCTCTGTAGTTGCTACAACTCTGTACATCTCCCTTGTTCTTAAAAATGGGCACCAGCACACTTCTCCTCCATTCCTCAGGCATCTTCTCACTATCTAAGATCCTGTTGAACAAACCAGTCAGAAACTCTACTGCTACCTCTCCTAGACACTTCCAGACCTCCACAGGTATATCATCAGGACCGAGTGCTTTTCCACTCTTCATCCTCTTCAATGCCCTCCTCACTTCATCCTTACTAATCTTTGCTACTTCCTGGTCCACAACAGTCACCTCTTTTACCCTTCGTTCTCTCTCATTTTCCTCATTCATCAACTCTTCAAAGTACTCTTTCCATCTTCCCATCACACTACTGGCATCTGTCAATACACTTTCATCTCTATCCTTAATCACCCTAACGGCCTGCACATCCTTCCCATCTCTGTCTCTCTGCCTTGCCAACCTGTATAGATCAGTCTCTCCCTCCTTACTGTCCAACCTAGCATACAAGTCATCGTAAGCCCTTTGTTTGGCCTTTGCCACCTCTACTTTCACCTTACGCTGCATCTCCCTGTACTCCTGTCTACTCTCTTCAGTCCTCTCAGTGTCCCACTACTTATTAGCTAACCTCTTTCTCTGTATACACTCCTGCACCTCCTCATTCCACCACCAAGTCTCCTTATCCACTTTCCTTCCAGATGACACACCAAATACTCTCCTACCTGTCTCCCTGATCAAATTAGCTGTAGTTGTCCAGTCAACTGGAAGCACCTCCTGGCCATCCAGAGCCTGTCTCAACTCCTTCCTAAAAATCATACAATACTCTTCCTTTTTCAGCTTCCACCATTTAGTCCTCTGCTCTGTCTTTGCCCTCTTCATCTTCCTCACCACCAGAGTCATCCCACACACCACCATCCTATGCTGTCAGGCTACACTCTCACCTACCACTACTTTGCAGTCACTTATCTCCTTCAGATTACACCGTCTACACAAGATGTAGTCTACCTGTGTACTCCTACCTCCACTCTTATAGGTCACCCTATGTTCCTGCCTCTTCTGGAAGAAAGTATCCACTACAGCCATTTCCATCCTTTTTGCAAAGTCAACCACCATCTGTCCTTCTGCGTTCCTCTCCTGGTTACCAAACCTGCCCATCACCTCCTCATCATCTCTGTTTCCTGCACCAACGTGTCCATTGAAGTCTGCACCAATGACAACTCTCTCACTTCTAGGGATGCTCTGCATCACTTCATCAAGGTCCAACCAGAATTTCTCCTTCTCCTCCAGCTCACATCCTACCTGTGGAGCATACCCACTAACAACATTGAACATCACACCTTCGATTTCTAGCTTCAGACTCATTACTCTATCTGATACTCTTTTAACCTCCAGAACATTCCTGACAAACTCCTCCTTCAAGTTAACTCCTACTCCATTTCTCTTCCTATCCACACCATGATAGAACAACTTGAACCCTGCTCCTAAACTTCTAGCCTTGCTACCTTTCCACCTGGTCTCCTGGACACACAGTATGTCTACCTTCCTCCTCTGCATCATGTCAACCAACTCTCTACCTTTTCCTGTCATAGTTCCAACATTCAAAGTCCCTACTCTCAGTCCTAGACTCTTGGCGTTCCTTTTCTCTCTCTTCCTACAAACACACCTTCCTCCTCTCCTTCTTCGACGAACAGTAGTCCAATTTCCACCGGCACCCTGTACGTGAACAGCACTGATGTCAGTCGCTGTTAACCCGGGCCTCCGGTATGGAAGTCATAGATTCGATTCGCATGTTTGATTTGGCAAAAATTTTACATCGGAGGCCCTTCCTGACACAACCCTCTGTATTTATTCGGGCTTGGGACCGGCACAATAAGGCACTGGCTTGTACCCCCTTGCGGCTACATTAAAAAGTAGCCTCAAGACCCACCTTTTTAATTTAGCTTTTCACTAATCTTTTCTCTTTTCTTAATTTTTTTATTTCATGTTTACCACCTCTTAAACCTATGAATTGCCTTTTTTTTTAAGCTCTTAGTATATTCTTGGCATTATGGCAGCATAGTGGTTAGCGTTGTTGTCTCGCAGCAAGAAGGTCATGGGTTCGATTCCTGGGCCTGTGGTCTTTCTGTGTAGAGTTTGCATGTTCTCCCCATGTTTGCATGCGTTTTTTCCAGGTACTCCAGTTTCTCCAATGACATGTATATCTATGTTGATGGGTGACTCTTAATTGCCTGTAGATATGGGTTTGAGTGTGAGTGGTTGTTTGTCTCTGTATGTCTCTATGTGCCGGCCCACCCTTGCCTAGAACTTTGGCTGGGATTGGCTCCAGCAGACTCTTTGACCCTAACAGATAAGCAGCAGACAATGCGAAAACAATGAGACAATGAGAAAAAGAGAAAGAATTTACCCATAGCATTTTTAGATACATTTCTGCTACATCTGAATTTATTTGTAGATGCTGTGCAGTTAATTATTGTAAATTCAAATGAGGTGAGGAAATGGTTAGAGAGAAGAGGGTTTTGAGGAAATATAACTTGTCAATTTCAGTGCCATATGTTAAAACAAAATCAAGGATACTATTGAAACAGTGAAGAGTTTCATTCAGATGCTGGGAAAAGCCAGCTGAGTCTTAAAATGAATTAAATGCAGGACTAAAGCTATCACTGTCAACATCTACAGAAATATTGAAATCACCCATTATTAATTATTTTATCTGTAATGAGGACTAACTCTTGAGTGTGAAAGACTGATAATAAGATTTTCAAAAGATGTATTGTCAGATTTTGATCTTGGGTCGATTAATGAACTTGAGTAAAATTTCTCAGCTACCCCTCCTCTTTGACCTATGGTACAAGGAATATGAAAGTTCACGAGTGGGGGATGCAGATTCATTTATACTAACATGCTTATCCTAATGCAGCCAAGTTTCAATGATAGAAAATAATTCAATAAGATAATCAGTTATCAGATCATTAACTAGCAGGGACTTGGATGATAGTGATCAAATATTCAATAATCCACATGTAATACTTGTATTATTTAAATCCAAATTGGTGGTTGATTTTATTTCAATTAGGTTTTCGTTGCTGTGCTGTTCCCAACATCCCCTTCAGGATAGCCAGAAAAAGATGTTGGCTATCGTTCCTATGCAGATGTTCATATAAGTGACTTATGAGTGTGTTTTTAAGAATTTTAGAATGAAAGGGTAGTTAGATATGGGTGTGTAATTACCCAAAGCATCTTGATCAAGAGTGGGTCTTTTGAGCTGAGGTTTAATAACTGGAATCTTAAAAGTCTGCAGTACATAACCTAAAGATAAAGTCAAATTGAACACATTGAGAATGTAAGGTTTCATTCATGGAAAAAGCACCATTTAACAGCCTGGTTGGTATAGGTTAATTGTGTAGATGAAAGGTAAAGGTGACAAATATTCCAAATAAAAACAGATCTTGCAGCTGATGTTGCTGAGTCAAAATAGTTCTGGACATTCACTTTTGCTAAATTTTGAATAAAGAGTGGTATTTTACATCTGATAATAAAGCATTTTTCCATTCAATTTAAACAATTTACTTGACCTGAGTACAATAAGAAGGTCATGGGTTTGGCTCCCGGGCCTGGGGCCTTTCTGTGCTGAGTTTTCATGTTCTCCATGTGCCTTCTTGGCTTTCCTCTGGGTACTTTGGTTTCCTTCCACCGTCCAAAGACATGCATTCATTCATTCATCTTCAACCGCTTATACATTTCCAGAGCCAATCCCAGCTCAGACTGGGTGAGGACAGGGTACACCCTGGACAGGTCATCAGTCCATTGCAGGAAACCAATAAGCTGTTGGAGATGAATGAAGGAGTAAATGTGATCTAAAATCTAGGTGTATCTGTCCTACACTCAAGATAGGGGAGTGATGAGAGGTCATCTGCAAACATAACATACCACAAAAGATGGCCTCACACAAAACCACAAACTCGATAGACAAACACATGCAATGCTACATCTGCTGTCACACTATAAAGACAGAAAGATCACTGTGGTGAGGAAAGTCAGAGGGCATTTTGAGATCAAGTTAGTAGGTATAGGGATTGCCCATCAGATTTATTATGGAGGGTAAATTATTGTAAATTATGTAGTTAGTGGTTTCACCACTAACTACATAATTTCAACAGCCAGGAAGGAGAAATACAGATAACCCAGCTGATCAGAACATGCAGGCTTATATTATACATGCTTGGGAAAAGGTTCCATGTTCTGAACATGGAGTAACCCTTATGCATTTGAGAGATGGATGAGAAGTTACAGAAAACTAAGTGTTTTCTATCACAGATGTATTTCTCTTCCTAGGCAGCACTTTGTTTCAAAGGCTGCTGAATAAGTACAGTGGGGAAAATAATTATTTGGTGATTTTGTAAGTTTGCCCACTTACAAAGAAATTAATGGTATATATTTTTTGTGCCAGTTTATTTTAATGTAGAGGGACAGAAGATCAACAATAAATCCAGGTGAAAAACATTATATAGGTGTTATAAATTGATTTGCATTTGATCAAGTGAAATAAGCATTTGATCCCCAACCAAAAGATGACTTAGAACTTCGTGGAGAGACCCTTGTTGACAAGCACAGAGGTCAGATGTTTTTCTTGTAGTTGGTCATCAGAGGCTTGTATCACGAAGCTGATTTCACCTTAGCAAGGTTACTTCAGGGTTACCCCTGGGTTTTCAGTCTCACGAAGAATTGTTTACTTTATACAGTGTACTGCCACTGTATAAAGTAAACACTGCCACTGCCATTGCCATTGTAACTTACACGGAACACCTAACCTGCCCCAGAGCATCTTAAGTTGAGGATTAAAAGCCCAGCAGGTATGTAAAACTGCCTGCTGAACAAACCATTCATTCATTAATTCATCTTCTACCGCTTATCTGTTTCCAGGTCACAGGGGGTGCTGCAATGACCTATACATTAAAGAAACAAAACAAACCCTTCACAACTGAATGGCACAACATAGAAGAGCAAACGTTCTTGGACTAGACTCAGCAGTCTATCTACTTTTAAAGGAGAGGTCACACTCTTTGAGGACAGTAATGCACATATTTTGGACAGGAAAGATTCAAAGGTTTCAAAGAGGGGTCAAAGAAGCCATCTATGTGAAACCATCCCCCTCAACAGAGGAGGAGGTCTGCAAAACCGCATATCTCCCACTTCCAATGCTGTCCCAATGCTATACCCACAGACTCAAAAGCTTTGCCTACAAAAACAACAGTCTTCCACAAATGGGTCCAATGACTCTTGGTCAAAACCAACACCTCCAACAACAGTCGTTTCCTACATCCGAACTCTAATGAGCCAATGACATTCAATATCGTGGATAATGACTCCTCTGAGGCTATATATCTGAGTGTCATAACCAGCCAGTCAGACTAGCTTTATCTGGTCAGAAGGCATGAACTGAGGAAGTCTCTTGGATGAGAGGTGAAAAATCTTCAAGGATAGAGAACCAAGTCCAATCACTCTCAACTTAACTCTCTTTGGATAACTATGACCTGGATGAACGAGAACCTTCAGACATCTCTTGAAAAATGGCATGCATATTCCCAGACAAGCCCATGGATGAGGGGGGTAGAATTGTGAGTGGAGCTGTCAGGAAAGAGAGAAAAAGATCATGACAGAGTTATCCCGTTCGATTTTCTGGATGAGGTGAACTGACTTGCTCCCAAGTCCACTGTGCTCCACTTGGGTTGGATGAAGATAAATGAGGTGAATGAGGATAAAATTGTAAAAACAAAAAAAGGCAGTTAAAAAACAAATCAGAAACATATTTTTTGGGACACACATTCCGTAAATCTCACCAGTGTGGTGGGGATTTGATATTATTATCCTGGCAAATTATGCATTGACAGAGTCAGCGATTTTTTGCCAGCATTCTTTGCAGCTTCTGGCAGCTGCAACTGTGCTACTTTTTGCTTGAATTATTGTTTTAGAATATTCATATTTTCTAAAAATTAAACTTTGCTTCTCCATTGTGAAATATGGTCTCCATGATCTGTTGGTCATACGCAGCAAACACCATCCCTTTTAAGTGAATGTGCACTAGATGGGAAAATCCTGGGTTCAGTTAGTGAGCGGATAACCTGCTTTGTGAGCAGGATTGCTGATGTCTGGGTAAATGAAGCCAGATAACGAAAAGGGATTAACGTTCATCCATCTTTGTGATACAGGCCCCAGGTTTACACAAAACATCTCAGGGGAGATTTTGGCCCACTCCTGTTTACAGATCCTTTCCAAATCCTTCAGGTTTTCAATGTGATGTGAATAAAATGGCCTGATAGTAGGCTACTGTAATTTTCCAGTAGTGGCGACAGCCTCACCTGTCCACTTTAACTTAAAAACAATCCCCACACTAAGACCATGATCCATGTTGACCTCTTGCTGCCATGTGCTCTTTTCAGTCACTGTAATCCCTCACTTAGAACTATGGAGCTCCAGCAGCAGCATCACCAAAGAGGGAAATCTGTCCCAAACCGATCCTGCAGTCTGGGCAAAAGATGATGAGGTGAGCAGCAGGAATCCTACTGACAGCAAGGATGTTAACAGCGCTGTCATGGAGGAGCCACAAACCTTCACTGTTGGAGAGAATGAGAGCATTGGCATCCAATCTTTACATGTACCCTTAACTGCCCCTAATAAGCTTAGCACTATTGCCGAGCAGCCTTTTCAGAGAGTCAGATGAATGCTCTTGTCCAGCGGTTTAGTGTCCAGAGATACCTCAACCCTGCTGAAATAAAGAACCTAGCGGAGCTGACAGGGCTTACCTACAAACAGGTGAGGGATCAACATTGCTGATGTCTGGGTAAATGAAGCCAGATAACGAAAAGGGATTAATGTTCATCCGTCTTTGTGATACAGGCCCCAGGTTTACAGACAACATGTCAGGGGACATTTTGGCCCACTCCTGTTTACAGATCCTCTCCAAATCCTTCAGGTTTTCAAATCAAATCAAATCAGATTTATTTATATAGTGCCAAATCATAACAAAGTTACATCAAGGCACTTTACATATAGAGCAGGTCTAGACCAAACTCTTTATAAAATCATTTAAAGAGACCCAACAGATCCCCCCATGAGCAAGCACTTGGCGACAGTGGCAAGGACAAACTTCCTTTAAGAGGCAGAAACCTCGGGCAGAACCAGGCTCAGGGGGGTGGCCATCTGCCTCGACCAATTGGGTTGAGAGAGAGAGAGAAGGCTTTGAGAGAAGGAGAGAGCGGTTTTGAGGCTTTCACTTGGCATCTCCAAGGTTCAACTTCCTCCAAAGATTTTCTATAGGATAAAGGTCTGGAGACTCGCTAGGCCACTCCTTTATTGCCTTGACAGCTAGTTTTGTGTCATTGTCATGCTGGAAGACCCATCTAAGAGCCATCTCCAGTGTTCTGGTAGAGTGGAGGAGGTTCTGGTCCAAGATTTTAATGGTGTATGGCCCAATATATCAGACCAAAAAGCAAAAGATTGTTCTCATTTGACTACTCATGTCCTCTCAAGCCTTCTTTGAATCATTCAGGTGATCACTGGCAACTTGAAATTGGCCTGGACATGTGCCTTCTTGAGCAGCGAAACATTGCAGTTGCTGCAGAATTTCATTCCCTTATGGTGTCATTTGTTACCAAGGGTTGTCTTTGTGATTGTGGCCCCAACTGCCTTGAAATTATTAACAAGTACCTTCGAATTGATAGTTATGTTGTTTGTTACATTTTCATGTATCTGCACCAACAGTTGTCACTTCAGCAAACTTCTTGCTCATGGTTTTGAAGCCCATCCCAGCCTTTTGCTGTTCTACAATTTTGTCACTTTCATACATTGACAACTATTTTGTCTTGCCCATGGTGGTGGAGAGGTTGGAATGGAAAGGTTTGATTTTGTGGACAAGTTTCTTTTATACACATAATGAGTTTAGATTATGAGTACTTTCTTAAAGTGACAGGACTAATCCATGTACCTAAAGAGCCAAAATTCTTGCTGGTTGGAAAATACTTAAATCACTCATTGAAATGCAAATCAAGTTATAAACTTTCTATTGTGTATTTTTCTGGATTGTTTGTTGATATTCTCTCCCTCTCTGTGAAAATAAACTTACCATAGAAAAAAAAAGCATTCATTTCTTTGTAAGTAGGCAACAATAAAATCAGCAGGGGTTTGAATTCCACTAACTTGAATTTATAACATTCACTCCTGCACTGCCTTAGACTGGTATGCTTGCAGTCTCTGTGGACATGTGACGGTCGGCTACCTGTTATAGAACAAGGTTCATTATAAATGCTCCATAAATTTAACTTTCTATTTTGAAACCAACCCAAACTATTCTGGTGACCAATAAAAAGGCATTTCCTACAGCCCATGGAGGTTGGTCAAACGCAAACACACCCACAGACAGTGCTCTACACTGGCCCGCCACGCTTTTTGAACTTAATTGGCTCGCCTTTATTTGCTGTTGGATCCCGCCGGTTTGCTGTGCTTGAATTTTTGGGAAGAGAACTGGACTAGCCTTGCTTTGTATCAAGGTTCACACCTGGGACATGGCAGACTGGAAGGCGCAGATAAGTTACAACTACAACCCTTCTTACCACGCCTATGCTTATGGCCTCGTGTATCAGCCTGCATCCGAGCAAAACCACGGGAACGTAACCTATTGGGGCGAGGCCGGAGTCGGGGATTTGAGCAGTTTCAGTACCGGGGTAACTCCGGCCTACTACGCCACCACAGCCAGGACGCGGGAGGAGTCTCCGCCCGCCAGTCCGGAGAAGCATGCCATGAACAGCCATCACCGCTACCAAAGTTCTGGGGTACTCTACCTCGGTGACACCCAGGCAGGCCGTATGCTCCTGGCCAAGCCACATCGAGCGGCCTACGATTCAAGGGGAAATGGGGTCAGGCGAGCCGGGAGTGATTCGACTAGCGACTCAGAAGTGCGCACATCACCAGGTAGGGAGTGTGACCACTGTAGCATCTTAAGAGTGAGTTAATGATATCAGAAAGTCGTTTTGTGGCAACGGTATCTAACATTGGTTTTAAGAGTTTCTAAGTATCATGTCACTTTAAGTTAAACTTAAGGTGAAAAAGTAACCAAGAGTACCGTCAAAATAAATAAATCTGAATAAAATGGCCTGCTAGTAGGCTACTGTAATTTTCCAGTAGTGGCGACAGCCTCACCTGTCCACTTTAACTTAAAAACAATCCCCACACTAAGACCATGATCCATGTTGACCTCTTGCTGCTATGTGCTCCTTTCAGTCACTGTAATCCCTCACTTAGAACTATGGAACTCCAGCAGCACCACCACCAAAGAGGGAAATCTGTCCCAAACCGATCCTGCAGTCTGGGCAAAAGATGATGTGGTGAGCAGCAGGAATCCTACTGACAACAAGGAAGTTAACAGCTCTGTCATGGAGGAGCCACAAACCTTCACTGCTGGAGAGAATGAGAGCATTGACATCACCTCTTTACATGTACCCTTAACTGCCCCTAATAAGCTTAGCACGATTGCTGGAACTAACCCTAAAGGTAAGGTCCGAGCGGCCTTTTCAGAGAGTCAGATGAATGCTCTTGTCCAGCGGTTTAGTGTCCAGAGATACCTCACCCCTGCTGAAATGAAGAACCTAGCGGAGCTGACAGGGCTTACCTACAAACAGGTGAGGGATCATAGAAGCTTGATCACAAACACAACAACATTGGGTTCATGTACACTGTGTGATCAGTTGGCGTTTCTTTCATTGTGTTGGCAGGTGAAAACTTGGTTTCAGAACCGTAGGATGAAGCTAAGGAGGCATCAGAAAGATAACAGCTGGGTGTCTGAGCGCTATACCCTCAATAAGGACAGCTCAGTTCATGGGGCCGTTTACGCAAACATTCCTTCTCATATCCCAGCTGTAAGTAGCTCCCATTTTTGTTTAAAATCAAATCTGTTATGTACTTGCATATGTAGTTATTATCATCATGCTGTTCTGGGACTCATATTTTGTAATTTCTGAACAAAAAAATTGGATCCTATAGATTTTTTTTTTTTTTTTTTTTTTCTTGTATGAAGATATGTAATAATATTACTGATATTCTATATGTCTGCCAGTACCAGGGAGAGGCTCTGCCCCAATTCAAGGAGCATTACAACCAACACATGATGGAAGCAGCCTTAAAGAAGCCTGTGCCACAAAACCTGGCTTTTTATTTGGCTTCTATTGGCAATGCTGCTGGGCCTGCTGGGTACCCCTCCTGGTCATCCACTTCATCCCAGACTGCTGTGCACAGTAGGCCCCAGCCAAGTGGCTGGTCAATGCCCCCAGGTGTCAGTCATTATGAATACAACCCCAATGTATTTAACTCCTCCTCTGCAGCTAGCACTGGGCATAATATGAGTTTTGAAACCAAAGATCAGGAGCCTGTGAACAGCTGAGCCTCTTAAACGTAGCTGTAGTACAGAATGCCATCCCTGAGTTGATATTGGAACTGACCACCATATTTACTTTCTTGTGGTTTCATGAATGTTGTTCTACCTCATCTTTGATTGGCTGGGTCTACATATTCATACTCTGTTTAGAAATATTTTACCCTCTATCATGAAATTTTATTTTCTATCTAAATTAATGTATGTTTATACTTTGTAATACTGGATGGATTGATGTTGGATGCTTTTTTTTTTTTTTTTTTGTATCAATTTTTTTTATATATATATTTTTTTTCTGTTTACTGATGCAGTTCTTTGAGCCACTCTTTTATAAAAAATACAAATTCACCTCAGCAACTTCAAATGTCTTCATTTTATTGTGATTGTTTAGCTGTTTGTGTAATATACTAATCTTACTACACATTACTTTACTTTGGGATCAGTTACATAAGAATACATGTTATATCCTGTAAACAGGAAATTGGAAGCATTGTTTCATGCTTATCTGGCTGTCAAGATGAGTTTGACATGAGTTTGAGTCAGTTGTAGTTGATGATTATATAAACATGTTTTCAGGTAATATACCTTATGATGGTGTAAAATGTGATGCACCATCAACGGACCTTTTTAAAAGTTAATGAACCCACCCAGATGCATCAATATCATATTAAAAGCACTTTATTGAAAAGAGAATACATACAGTAGAACCAAAATCAGTCATGATTATCACATTGATATTGCTCCCATTACCAGCCTTTGACAGCATCACTCCTGCTACACTGCAGAGCCATATCTCCATGGTTAACCAGTGTATTGCAAATTCTTCTGAGCCTCCATAGGCCAAGAAGACCCAAAGCCTGCACCACTCTCAAAACATTATTCACCCAGTCATGTATAGTTTTCTATACTTTACACATCTGTTCCTCCCCTATCTGCCATTCATGTGTAGTGCCAGCAACACAACAATTAGCTCCTGTAAATCAAGGTAAAGGCCCCTTTCTTATCCACTGATGCTATTAAAGTTGCACGTGTCCGTGTTCATGACTGAAAAAACAAGGGCAAGGATTGTCCATGAGCACACACTTGTTTAGAGCTCTGTGTGTGCCCATTTCATGTTTAGTCCATCTTGAGACTTCGGTAGATGTAGCGGATAAATGCCAGTGAAGCCCAGAATGACACGCTGCCCAGCATTAGTGAGAAAACAAGTGCTGTGAGTAGAGAGTAGCCAAAGAACTCTGTGCTTTGGACTAGGCCACTCATAGAAGACCGGTTCCGGTAGTAGAAAACAGAGTAGACAAAGATGAAGAGGCCGGTGGAACCGGTGCTCAGCACACTTCGCCACCACCACCTGTAATCTTCACCTGACAGCAAGAAGTAGGTGAGGGCCACAGAGATGCAAGCACCCACTGAGAGGAGGATTGCAAAGACGCAGAGCAGGATGCCATACAGGGTGTAATGCTCTCTGCCCCATACAGTGGCAAAGATGTAGTACAGCTCTACTGAAATAGCACTGGGAAAAAAAAATGCAGAGGAAAGGAATTGATATGAAGTAATTTGGGAAGAAAAACCCTGTACTTTAATATAACATTTTCCATTAGGGTGGATAAATCCTTGGGATATAAAAAAAATTATCCAAACCTGAAAAGTAAACAGTGAGTCACTGCGATCTAAAAGTCTTATTAATATTTTCTTTAATCAAGTCTCAAAATAAAATATCATGAGGTAAAAGATGAGAAGTACAGGTCACATAAGAACCACTGCCACATAGAGAACTTACACTAGCGTTCTTCAAAAAAAAAAAAAAAACAAAAAAAACCCTTTTAAATAACACAAAGATGATAAAACCTCTTTTCAAGAAAATACAACTGAAATGTTGACATAAAAACAACATTAAAACAGACATACAAGGTGACCCATAAAAAAAAGTCATAATTAACGAACGGAGCAGAAGTTTACAATAAATTATGCTCAGATGCTGATATTTTTCATACATTTGTTAAAAGATTGCAGAGGTTATTGTTAATGCTTCACATAATGGAAAAAGGAGTCAGTTAAACTGTATTTAAATACGGGGTGTCAGCATTATCACATTAATTATGATGGATTAAAAGGCTGTGATTTATGGTTTTTATTTTTGTTTTTTTAAAATTGCATCAGCTGTGTGTTGCTAATTTGTTGCTTCACCTATATATGTTATGGAGGTGACCCAAAAGGGCTCATTGGACAAGTCAAAAGTAATTAACATCTTGTGTAACGTGGAATTATAACTGTTGTGAAGTTTATTCATTGTTAATTTATATTTAAAGCAAGGTATATTTCTGAAGTACACATTGTGTTCCTTCAGATGTAATACACTTAAATTTGAAATAAATCTAAAAGGCAAGCTCGTAAAGTAATTTTTTTCGATCCCAATCAAGATACATTGGCGAGAACTGCTTTATATTGTTAATGCAGCCAAAAACATTGTTGTTCTTCATCCATCCATCCTATATATAAAAAAGGGAGAAATTGCTGTCCATTTGGATTTGTCATAAATAACAAATATTTATATGTAACAGGATATATATCCACCTACTTTTATTTATACTTCAGTTCTAACAAAATACAGAGAAAACGTGAATTTTTCAGTCATATTTAGGAATGGTGATTATTCATTATTAATCCACAGCTACCCTGTGATTAATCAGACTAAAAATTTTAATTACACATACTTCCTATGTCCAATAGGTGGCACTCTGCATATGACTCAGAATTGGCAGCTAGAAGTGTTCAGGGCAGGAGTAGAAACATGCATGCTGAAGTTTGGACTGATTGGACAATGTATGCTCGAATTACAAGGGCTTTTTCTTTTATGGTAACATATCAAAATTAGTGCCAGCCCAACAGGTGAAACAGGTGAAAAAGATTTAACAACTTTTCATCCTCAAGGTTTTGAAATTATACTCAGTACATGTAAGTCGCTTGGATATAAACTGTATGAGGGGTTCTTTTATTTATGAGGCGTGCTGGGTTTTTTTTTTCCCAGTAGTGGACAGTCTAAGTCTGACTCAACATTAATATATAGACGTATTCAGGGTGGGACTCTGATCATGTGTGATGAATTCAGAGCTGATTGGGCAATATATGATAGAGTTATGAGGACTTCCATTTTCATGCTGAACCTGGTGAAGCCTAAAAAACTCACTGCACTGCCCAGCCAGAAGGTACAACAAATTAAATTGATTTTCTTAACTTTAGTTAATTCTGCTATGCTGGTAATGGCAATACCAGTTCACCTCAGGTCTTGATTTTGTCCTGCACTGTTTTACTGCTCTGTTCTATGATTACTGTCTGAAAAGGAAACACTTCATGGACTTTATTAATGTGCAACTTTCCCACGCTAAAGGATAACTTACCTGAATGGCAGAAATCCGCCAATGGCCATGTGCACAGCTGTGTGTTTGTACCAGGGCTGGTTTGGGATCTGCCGGGGGATGTTGCGAGTGCGGCATGGGGCCTGGAAGCTGCCAGTTTGGTTCTTTCCCACAATGCCACCAATGACTGTGAGGGGGAAGCCCACCAGCATCCAGGCACCCAGCAGGAGGAGCACTGTGGTGGCCGGTAGAGCCTGAGTGGAGCCACTCCACCAGTGGATCGAATTCACTATACTCCATGTCAGGAACAGAGGAGCTGTGGGGATGTATTTAAATAAGAATGAGTTTATAAATCAGTGCCCTTACTGATGAATGTCCATGACTGCAGGTGTGTATGTGAGTGTGAATGGTTATGTATATGTATCGAAGTGGCAGCTGTCCTAACAAAAGCTGTTTACAATAACAGTACAAGAGAAGTAACAATGTCCTGATAAATTATATGTATTCTTGATTAGGAACTCAGGCCATTACAAAATTTTTTACAAAAGGTATCAGGACAGATTATTGCATTTGAAATAATAATAATCCAGTTTTAAGGCAGCAAATAATGTGAATGTAGTTTTTCCAAAGACATTACTGAAGTGGAAAAGTAATTTGATTTGTCAGCAGAGAATGAATGTGTTGAATGTGTTCAAAGACAGATGGACCTGCCATTAGATTATATTTGGAATTTGGTGTCTAGACCGCTGAACTGTAAAACACTGACATAAATTTGTATTGAAACTGTTTAACTTAATCTACCATCATGAAAAGATAGATGACAGTGATAATGAGTCCTGATGTATAACCTTCCCTTTTAGTGAAATGTTGCACAAAAAATAACAAATCAAACCTATGCTTTCTTTAGAAAAAATAATAATGTAAAAATTTTAACAGCACTATAGCACATGCACTGACCCAACTGATCACACTGAACTTGATCAGCCTGGTCTTCCAGCCATACCGTGAACAGATCACCACCTTCTAATCAGACTCACCAGAAAAAAGAGATGAGGTGAGGATAATGTTCCACACCCAGTGCTGGCCGCTGATCTGTGTGTAAAAGCTGCCAGACACATATCCTGACACACAGCTGGTCAGAGCATAAAGGACAATAGCTGCTGAGTTGATGGCACCATGGCGGTGCACATTGAACATTCCCAGCAATGCCATGACAATAATACCTGTAGCAATGAAGAGACAATAGGGTATTCAGAGTCTTACATATGAACTGTTCTCTATGTCAAATTCAGGTTTTGCTTGTTTTGATTCTCTGCACTGTTGCTATAAGTCAGTGGTGTTCAGAAAACTAGTCTGCTCAGTTTTCAATGGTAGCCAAAGCTGTTTAGGAATTCAAAATATGTCTGTGTGTGTGAGACCAAAGACCAAATTCTAACCTGTGGCAAGGGTAAGAAACTGAGCCCCCACTCCCAGCACAGCGCACAATAGGCTTTTATAAGGGGGAAACCTGAAGACATCAGTGTGGATGATCTTCCAGCCATTGTCTCCCTGGTCCAGATCATCACAGGCACCTCCCTCCTCAACATTGTACCTGCAAGTGAGGGAAGTGTGTTTCAATCAAAAGAAAGACCACAGAAAAACTCTATATTTCTACATTTTTGAAAGGTAAGTAGATCAAGATATGTAGATTTATCAATCCATGGGGTACTTCAAATTGCAAGTAGTTAACTAATGCGCCAGACTGCAAAAGTTTCAATCAGTGATAACATTAACATCATTGACAAGTTAAGTGAAAAACATTATCTTGTTAGAGCGGAATATATCAGACATGAAGTAAAAATTGTGCCCTTGGAGTTGATGAATCGGAAGCAGCAGAAATGGACAGGTGGTAGGTACTGACTTCACAGCCTGCAGGCCAGTACCTACCAAAGTTGGTCTTAGGAAGGAAAACTGGTCAACAGAACGACCGGTTCAAGGTGTTGACTCTGCATCCAAATTGAATAAGGGGGTATTATCCTAACGGTCCTGTATCTTTCAATGCATTCATATTTCCACAACAGTTCTGAATGAACTCCTGCCAACCGGAGCCAGACTCTTAAAACAGCTTGTCCAGCTTGTCCTTGTGGTTGTGGTGTTAGTTGTGTTGTTCATTCATTCATCTTCAACCGCTTTTCTGTTTCCAGGTCACGGGGGTACTGGAGCCAATCCCAGTTCACCCTGGGCGAGGCCAGGGTACACCCTGGACAGGTAGCAGTCCATCCAGGGCCAACACACAGAGACAGACAGAGACGAACAACCACTCACACTCACAGTCATACTTTCAGGCAGTTTAGAGCCACCAATTAACCTAAATATGCATGTCTTTGGGCGGTGGGAGGAAACTGGAGTACCAAGAAGAAATTGGCACTCATCAGATCCCTGTAAACCCCCTTCTGGGTTTTGTGACTGTGACAAGACTCTGGGTTATGCTTTATGTCTACTGTACCCTGGGTAAACCCAGTTTGCAGAGAAGGTCCTCTGCCAGTTGGGCTGCACAATCTTTAGACTGCCTCGGGCACACCCCACCCAGAGTGGCAGCATTTTGATAAGATCCATTTCAGCTCTTACGTTTGAACGACATGTCCATGAATGTCACCAATGTACCAGTGGTGTAAAGGACTGTGCTAGACCAGTTGTGTAAAGGGCCGTATTGAGTGGCATAAAGGACTAAAAAGACTATATCAGCCAAGGAAAAAACTTTAAAAGTAAGGTTTATTAACCTCACATCCATGTGGCAAAGCACGTTTATTTCCAAATTCCCTATTTGATATGTAGAATTGGCCAAATCGTTATGACAAAGCCTTGTCATAACGTTTCTTCATAATTTCTTTTAGTTGTGGTGATCTTTGTCTTTTCTTTCTCCTGTTTTTACTGCCATCTGACTGCTTTTAATGCAAGTAGCAGATGGTTCTAGAGACCAGGTTCTATTCAGCCACCTCTGACTATGAGAACTGGAAACTTTCTAAGCTTGTTTTTAGATACATTCAAATGTCGGGATGCAGAGCAAAAAAAATAATCTGTATTTACAATATGAAAAATTAAACTTCCAGTGAGTCTTTAAATTTCCTCTCAGGTTAAAAATAACCCACAGTATAATACAACAGTACATGACAAAATTCACTGTCAATTGAATTTAAGGTTTAAAGTTGCTTTACTTACTGACCTGGCAAAGTCATTCTTAAGGACTCGCATAAGGATGATTATGACAAATCCCAACAACAGCACTACTAGCACCAGTGAGTTGATGATGGACAGCCAGTGGATCTCCAGTGTTTTGGGGAAGAATGAGTAGTCTCTGAGGCGCTCGGCTCTTCGGGCATGAGGCAGAGGGGACTCAAACCAGTGCACGCTGTAGGTGTGGGTAACAGTCAGGCTTCCTCCACCCAAACCAACTCCACCCACTGCTGCACCTACCCCTTCCTCCAGGGGAACAGGTTTGACGTCTTTTACTGAGACATTGGCAAAGACCACTGAGTTGCCATTGTATTCGATGTTAAAGTCTAGATGAGTCCACAAACCCACCTGGAGAAGGTGAGAAGAAAGCAGGAAGGCAGGAGAAAAGAAATAGAAGATGGAACGGGTTTCAACAGAAACCTTTCATAAAACATTACACAGTCTACTTCACATCTCCCTCAGTATGTTTACCTTGTGACTGTGAGGCAGGAAGCCACTCTCCTCTATGTATCCCACAAATCCCCAGATAGGAATGTCATCCAGGACAAATTCAAAGTAGTACAGTTCCTCAATGGCCTCACGGAGCTGGTCCACCTAACACACAAAACATACCATGGATCACATTCCTACTATTTTAAGACTTGATTTCCTTTTTTCAAAATTTAGAGTGATGACAAACAGTAAAGCCAATTTAAAATCAGGTTTCTTCATTCTTAATATACGAGCTGTGTGTAATGAGTTGAGTTGAATTGTCCTCAAACCTGTTTCTCTGACAGAATGAGCTGACACAGGGTTTTTTTCTCCACATTCTCCCTGAACCGGATGTGATACAATGACTCTGCCATCCTGTCACCGTCCAGCACTTCTCCTAAACTCAAGGACTTGTGGTGTACCTGAAGAAGTGCCAGTGTAGGACTTATTTGAAAGCAGCACAACAGATGAGATGGTGAAGTCAAAACAGCACCTAATGCTATTACAATAGACTGCAACTGCAAACACAATTCAGACTGACCTTCTCTGGCCTGCAAACAGGCAGGGTGTAGTAGTGATATGTCTCCTGAGGATTATGATAAGGGCCTACTTTGTTGACATACAGTGTTAAGTTGTCACCCTGCTTGTAGCCCAGTATCAGGCCCAAAAACGAGCTCAAGACTAAGATGTAGTGCAGCCTCATTGTCTTCTGGCAGTCACTCGTCAGGAATCCTCCACACTGCATAACCCTTGCTGTAAAGATGGACAGGTGATCAGGAACAGGTGACATTTAAAGAGAATTGTCTTAGCAGAGACACAGGCCCAGTTCAGTGGCTGTCTCAAATGACAAAGAACTTCAGTTCACACCTGCAATTAAATGCGTCTCCGGGTACTATTTGTGATTGGACCTCAAATCCCTATTTTAATGCAAATAATTTTAACAAGCCTTTGACCTTTGGGTCTGTTGTCAGTGTGAGAGAAAGGGAACAGGGCAAGAAGGGAGGGTTTAACTGACAAATTGTTTCTGCTTCATGATGACCCAGTGGTTTTTTTTTTTCTTTTTTTGTTATGTGGGCCAGGACAAATGTGACCCTTTATACCCAGAGACCACCTGTGAACTTGGTTTGAGTTATGGAATCTCAAGATGCATTGATAATGCATTAATGCATCTCAGTTGTGATCACAGCTCAACTTGGAAGTGTCCACTTATTATATGTTCATCAGAGATGGATATTAATAGCAGGTTTGCAAAGCTCGAATAGATACGTCTGAACAGGGTGAATAGTGAATATGTATTCAAAAATGTTGTTAGTCCATTAGTTTTTCAGATAAGACAATGGAAACCTAAGAAAACCCAGGCCTGTGAGCTTTAGTAACCAGTCATCTTTCTGATTTGAGACAAATGAGCTCTAGGTCTAGCAGTATTCATAACAATGCACAGTAAATGTGCCTTTAAGACTTCACAGTTGCAGCAGCAAGCATCATCAAACTACTTTACATTTACCACATGAATCAGAAACCAGCATGGTGATATAATTCAGAACAGATTTATTCTCTGGTGACACTGTAACAAGGCTAGTTTCACTCTTTCAGTGAACTCTCATTTTCAGATGGACACAGATGTCTCGGGTATGAAACTCCTCAACAGCAGGGGCAGGAAATCTGGTCAGGAGGAGGGAAGTATGAATCCAGCTAAATACAAAGTGCTCCCGAGAAACTCCACAATAGACCTGAAGCTAACAATCAGGTCTCAGACTGTCCTGAATAACACAGTTAAAGCCCACACCTTTAACCCATAGACCAGCAGTGGAGAGACGTGAAGGGCACAGTGCACAGATACTTCTTGTCCAGTCTGACAGAGTCTGAGAGGGTCTGTCTGAGTTATAAAAAGAACTGAAAGAACTTTCATTTTTAAAGATTATGAGTTATTGGGAATGGACTAATGGTAAAATCTGAGCACAATAAAACGTGAACTAATAAGTATTTTCTGAATCTGCTGACCCACTACCAACAAACTGATGACTTCATCACAAATAGGCAAGCTAATATAAATTCGGACAAAGCTCAAATACAGAGAACATCCTACTGGGGGAAGACAAACCAAGGCCTTGAGCTATCTCATTAACACGTTACCATTTTAGCCAAAGACGTAAACTGTGGACAATAAGGTGGGTGAATCTGCTCTACCGGTATCACCGCTGTCTCCACAGGCTCTATGCCGCAGATCCACAAATCCTGTTTGCCGGATTCCTCCGACTCCAGGCCCCGGCCGTCTCCTCTCTGCTCCGGTGTGAATCGACCCTGGAGGTCACAGAACAGCCACGGTGCAGTTCTTTAGTGTCTTATACAGTCATTGCGTTTATATCCGGGTACGCAGAGTCCTTTTACTGGTACACGAGACCGTGTAGAATACCGGACTGGCTCCACGTCACCTTGGAAATATAAACAACGACGAATCGTTAAATTTTCCGGAGTGGGCGGAGAAACAAAAACACACCACTGACGTTACAGGTTAATCGTAGCTAGTAATGTTACCAAAACATAAACTGCAAGACGGATTCCTTTGCCGCGTCAACGCCACCACACACAAAAAACATCTAAGCGGTCCGTGGCCCTACCTGAACAACTGAGTTAATTTTCTCAACTGGCCTGATATCTTCCTACTTCGATAAACCACTTATATATTTCCATATATTCCTGTTTTAGCTCAGACCAGTTTAATCACACTTGCATTATCGATGTGCACTTCAGGGAGCATAATGTGATCTTTGGATATCGGTCTACGAACAAGTCTTAAGAATAATATAATATAAATACAGGAGGAGTTTGGAGAGAAAAAGCTGGAGAGCATATGTTGTAGGAGTTTGCAGCAAAAGGCTTCAAACAACAAACAAAGATACAGCAAAATTAATCGGCGGATGGAAATAAAGGGAGATAAGATTTTTCAGTTTAGCCAACACTGACATCTCGCATACAATAATAGGCAGGATATCAATAATCGGAATTGAAAAAAGAAAAAAAACACAGATCATCATCAATAATTGTAAATGATATATATTCGGCTACTAACTAAACATTGTTGTATAAATTACACTATTCTTAGTTTTTAATATTATGAAAATTTATTAATAACACATTTTCCCCATAGTTCCAGCCAGAGTAAAAGAGTTCAAAGAATGACCTGTGAGTGGCAGCAACACGCCTTTCTTTCGGCGTAAAAAAAGGAGGAAGAAGCAGAGCTAGACAAATTGGGTGGAGGGCAGAAACACCGATTCCTGGAAAAGTGGTGGGAAGCAACACAGAGCATTTGTTCCTCCCCCGCTGAAATGCTTATAAGGAGATGCAGACACAACTATTTCTAGCCCATGTAAAAAAAATTGTTCCGAACAAGCAAAAACGGATAAAAAAAATTAAAGTAATAGTTTATACATTTATAAATTATGTATTTGTAGGGTATAATTGGGGAAAATAAACATGCAGATTTTGGGTTAAGGAGAAGGGACCTTTGAAACAGCCTCCAAAATTATTATTCTTATTATTGAGATTTAAAAAAGCCTAATCAGACATTTATTTGAAAAACATAGCTTAACTCAGAATTTCAATATCAAAGGATACATTGCCATTGAATGGAAAGCATAGAAATGGAGAAGAAGGATGTACTATAATCATTTAAGGGGGCATAAACTAAAGATAGTTCACGACAGTATACAGTAATTGGAACCATTAATCGTTAAAAAGGAGACCAAGGAAAAAAGTTTTAAAGTGATATATCTTTTAACCCATACATAAAGCTGGAGAAAGGAAAGCTAGAAACATTGGACATTGAGTCAGTATAAAGATCAAGAAGTTAGGACTACAGTAAAGACAGCTAAAAGTATTGAAAGAAAAGTTGTAGCTTGCTATAAATATGTTGTTAGACAGACTATGTCCAAGGATAGCTGGCAAAAGGTAAGAATATTGATATCTAATTTACCCAATCAGTAGAAAGAGTCAGATATAGTCTTCACATGTGAGGCAAGTAAGGATCCACATGTAGTCCAAAGTTATAAAATGACAGCTCTGACTTCACAAGTAGGAAAAGTTATGGAAATTAAAGTTTAAAATATCAACTATAAAATCACTTAATTATTAAATAATTAATTGTTGAAAAGACAAAGACAAAATCTCTCAAATGAATAAAAATAATTTATTAGCTGTAATATTTTCATGTTGAGAATGGTAATAGAGTAATAAATTCAGATTCTAATCTAGCAGTAGTTGTAGTAGTAAGAATATGCATTCAAGACCAGAAATAGGACATGTTTTGGAAATAAGTCAAACAGTGTTCTGATCAAACAGGAATTAATGTAAAATTCATTTGATCTTCAGCTTTTGTATGGCTATCAAATTAACCGGAAGAAAAATATGCAACAAAAGTCTTAGGTAATATGGCAGTATATTACAATAAACTGCAGTAAGACTGAAAGTAAAAGTGTATTCAAATTGGAAATTGTAGGAATGATAAAACAGGGAAGCTAAGCATAGAAACAATATTTATTCCTAGAATATCCAAAAGAAAGTTGGTGATATGAAAGACACACAAAGGCATACAAAAAGACAATATTTTGATATACCAATCTTAACAGTTTACTTTTAAATTGATGATAAGCTTTCACCTGGTATGTGGAAATATGTCAATTTAGTTGGAACAGTAGAATGTGTAAAGGGCCGTCCACACCAAGAACTATAACTATGACTATAAATATATAGTTCTAAAAATCGTTCTTAACTCAAGTGGATGGCAGCGTCCACACTACAACTATAACGACAATAATAGTGGTGGACGATATCGTTTGGATCACTTTCAGAGCGATTTGATGAATGATAAAAACACTGACAGCCAATCAAAATCCATCAGGAATGACAGGTCGAGACGTTCTTCACGTCACTACGTCACTCACACACTCATTCAACATGGCGGACGACATAGGAGAGAGGCTTATCATTGAGGTACAAAAAAATCCAGCTCTGTATGACAAGAATGACAGACTGTATAAAGATGCCACCAAGAAGAGGGACATCTGGGACGGAATCGGGCGCACCCTTGGAATAAATAAATCTCTGCTCCACTGCTGACCGTTGCGCCGAGCACTCAGTGTGCTTGGCGTAACCTAGCAACACAACAATATCGTTCATTGGTGTGGATGCTGGCATTTTATCGTTATAGTTGTAGTCATAGTTCTTGGTGTGGACGGCCCTTAATAATCTAATGTCTTTATATCAACAAGAGAGACCGGTTCCTAAGATTCTGGAAGATATCATATCGAATTTTAAATGAAAATAACCCAGGGCACGCGGTGTATAGTGTTTCATTCACGTTTTGCAGCAGAAGTTAAGTTGTTCCGATCAACACTCCATTTCAGAGGGTGGCGATAATGCTCATAGGAGCTGACAACGTAAACCGCCATCAGCGAAGAAGACTGGAGCTCTCCATTTCTTCTTCGATTAGTAATGTCTGCTTTTTGATTTCCCGCGAAACAGACGGATCCTCGCGCCAGGGACGCCAAGACAACTGAGCAGTGAAACAGCCAACCGGTGAGTTTCATATAGTTATTCTGTTTAACCTCATTCAACATGTT
>CM068477.1:1810000-1970000 GCA_034769265.1 Remorina albescens
CCATGTGTCAAAAGGGGGGATGTTGGACACCATAACTCAACACTGGTTCACCAAAGGTTTTTCAGTCCATGCGCAGAAATTTTGTCCATCATGTATGGTTTGCAACACATAACGCAGGTAAAACCAAAACAATCACACATGCCGCACACCCACATTTGATGATGGATTTCATAGAACTGTCACCAGCAGAAGGTAAGAAATACTGATGGTTGACATGTGGTCAAAATGGGTTGAAGCATTTCCAGCAAAACACCAAAGCAGCCAAGTAGTAGCAAAGGCTCTCTTAACGGAAATTATTTCTAGATGTGGAATACCAACTATGCTGAGTAGCGATAATGGCTCTCACTTTGTCAATTCTGCAATTACCCAAATCAGTGAATTTCTTGCCATTGACCTCAAACAACATTGTGCATACCACCCTGCCAGTGGAGGTGCTGCCGAACGAGAAAATGGCACTTTCAAATCAAAATTAGCAAAATGTTGTGAGGACTTCTTTGGACAAAAGCTCTGCCCATTGTTCTAATGCACATGAGAATGAGAAAAAGATCCAGAGTGGATATGAGTCCCTTTGAAATTCTTTTTGCAGACCTCCATCCCTAGGAGTGGAACCTGTAGCCAGGCTATTCCCCTCCTATGTGAGGATGACATGCTACAATATTGCAAAAACCTATCTTCCACTCTCTCTCTCACCTCTCAAATCAGCCCTTCCACCACCAGCTTCCACACTACTCCATGCCTTCCAGCCTGGAGACTGGGTGGTGATAAATGACCTAAGAAGGAAGCACTGGCACTCCAAACGCTGGCGAGGTCCATTCCATGTGCTCCTGACAACGCATACTGCTGTGAAGATTGCTGAGAGAGCAACGTGGATTCCCACCAACCACTGCAGGAAGGTCCCAGAGCCAACAGAGGAACTCAGCTGCCAACTTGGACAACGCGAAGACAGATGACAAGGGGACGGACAACGTGAGGACGGACAATGCGAGGACGGATGATGCGAGAATGGACAACGCAAGAACAACACAAGGAATAACTCAGTGAATTCAACTAGACATGCAGGACTGACAATGCAAAACCTTTTTCCCCCCAGACTACACCATGTATCACCTAACCCACACCAATCGTTACCACAACTCAGACTCTGACTCTGATGATGACATGTTGTAAATAATGTTTTGTTTTTGTTTTTTTTCTCTCTCATTGTTTTTGTTGTTTGTTGTGTATTTTTTGTTCTTTGGGGGTGATTAATTAATAATCAAAAGGGAGGAATTGTAATGGTAATTTCAGTTCCTTACATTTGATCTACTCGAGATACCTGTGATGGAAAATTCTGACATTGACAGTTCATGTCACAGCAACCTGGGTTAACTAGCAGAACAACGTGTACCACGGACAAAGAAACACCAAAGTAGTTATGACTCAGCAAGACAGATTGTTTAAACAACTATGACAATGATGACGCTAACACCATATGTTTTGTCTACTAACACCCTTTTCAAGAAACACTATATAAACTGTATGCTTTGAGGGCTCAAGGCTCTCTCACTGACTGACCATACAGTCGTATGTGTGTGAGTCCATTCACTGAATGCTATTAAACTCAAGAAAAAGACAGCTGATGTGTGCAGACTCTTTTTCCAAAGTCTTTGTCAACTTTTTGCCACCGCATACCCCACTTCCCTTTTCCTCACCACAATGTCAGATCCTTTTGGGTTTTTAATTGTGATGTCTAGACTTTTTAACACCAATATACAAAACCCTGCAGGATACCTCCGGTGTGGACCACACCCGAGGGAGTCGACGCCGACACCTACAGCAGGACCAGTGGGTGTGAAAAACTACCTTTGGGTAGGGGGGCGTTCCTCAAGTATAAATGTTTAGCTCTCCCCATGCTTGGGGTCTTTCTTAATTTTTATTGCTCGTGTGATGATTGATCTTTTCTTTGCAAAGAAAATAAAAACTTGTCGGCCGGCAGAAGTCTCGATTTCATTCTTCATCAGCAGCAAAGAATTTCCACAACAGCCATCAAGGATGATGTAGAGATCCGTTAAATTAATTTTAAATTATATTCTGTTAATGACATTGTGCTGCAACCTCAGACTGGGAATAGTAATTTTAATTTCTTAAAAACTGGCTTTCCCAGTGTGATTGGATGCATGGATGGCACACACATCCCCATCACAGCCCCTTCACATAATGAAGCAGATTATGTGAATAGGAAGTCCATTCACAGCATAAATGTGCAGGTACATGTAGAGTGACTACTGTTTCAAAATGTCTGCATTGTTGGGTTTGAAAAGGGTGTGTTTGGTTGTCAGCGATAATTCCTAATTATCAGAGATAATTAGGAATTATAAAATCGAAAATTATTAAATTCAATTAATAATGTGGCGCACCACCCGGAAACCAGGACCAATAACCAAACTGTAAACGTTGCCTCATAAACAGTTGTTCAATTAGAGGAGCCGATATCTGAAATATCAGCACCACTAGATTAACGGTGAAGGTGTGAAATCCGAGCTCTGACTCTCTCAATCAGCAGCCTACCACAATAAAATATGCACAATAATGACAAGAAGACTTCTCTTTGAAGCTACAAATAGTATTTATTAACTTCCACACCAATTAACAGAGCCAACAATCGTTTCGATTAATAAATACTATACTACCAACTAACGCTAGGCTAAATACATAAAGACAGCAGCGGTGTAAAGTACAGCGTGTGTATGTGCGTGCGTGTATGTGGGTCAAGATGGCGCGGCTTCCGAGGAAGGCTACGTCACACGTAAACAACCGGCAGACCTGCCGCAAGGTTCCGGTTGACAATAGCAGACAGCGCCAACCGGTGGTCGGAGGCGTTTCTGCACACGCCTAAATCTGATGGTAGATAATGGAGGGATAGGGCGGCGCTATACCGGCGTTATCTGAAGATCTGATGTGCGGAGCGAACCGTGCGCGATTGAATGGATGTGTAGGTGTGCGTGTGTGTGGTGTTTGTTAGTAAGAGAAAGAAGAAAGCGAGAATAAGGGAGACCGACTCTCCTTCCCGCGACCGTGCGTTGACTACAGAGAGCGAGCGTACAGAGGGTAGCCTGTAGCCCGGTGTCTGGTTGTGGACTGACAAAGCAACTTACTTTTCGCTCACGGTGGCGCACACACAAAGATAATAATTCTGTTTGTGTTATCCCGAATGGGATAACACAAACAATTTAGCGTGGTGAAAACAAAACTAAACAGGCAGCAACTTAAGAATACTCCTCAGAGTACAGCAGAGGGCGGACTCGGTGGTCCGTTAAAACACACAACAATAACTGAGCACTAAGCTCATAAAACACACAAATCTAACGTCTCTGCCCCGACAACCTACTCTAATGTATCCCTAATGACCCCTTACCCTGACCCTGAACCAGGCCCCCAACAGAACTTTAACCAGGCTCACTGCAGGACGAGAGCCCGGGTGGAGATGACCATAGGCCTGCTGAAAGCCTGTTTCCAGTGCTTACGTCACCTCAGGGTGACCCCTGAGAGGGCCTGTGATATTATTGTGGCATGTGTTTTTCTTCCTAATATTGTCATTATTAGAGGAGAGCAAAACCCTGCCCTACAAATTGAAGACCCTGATGATGACCCCATCCACCTACCAGCTATGCAGGACAGCAGAGCAGTCAGAGACACCATATGCCATAATCCCTTCAGAGGTTAAGTCACCATCATCACCACCACCACCACAGCAGTCAAATGAACACATAATACACATTTCATTTGGTCTTTGTTATTTTCTACAAATACAAGAGCTAGTTTAGTTAATGTTCCAAAAGTTAACATAATTTACATAATTCACCTGTGACCATGCACCCACCTCTAACTTGGGCTCCAGTATTTCAATTTCTAGATCTGCCCTCCTAATCTGGCAGTCCAAGTACAAGTACTATATTTCTTTGTTGGTTTTTTGGGATTTTTTTCAGCAGGTGAATTTTGTAAATCTTTTACTGGTGTAGCCCTGTCTAAAATCATAGTGTATAAAATAAATAACACAGCATGTATATAGCTGTATAACACAAAAAAGTTCATAATATTAAAAATGGTTAAAATATGTGCTAGAACAACATATATGTGATGGAGAGGATTACATTTAGACAAAAGGGTCAAGCGGATACTTTTGAAGAAAACTGGTCTAAATGGCTTACTTTTGTGTCTACGATAAGACCAGATTTTGTATAACTGATCTATCAATAATGTTATACCCCGCTAAATCCTATAAACTTTGTGGATCCCCCTTTTTTTCTTTTCCCCCCACCAAGTGTAGAATACCTAAGTATATATATGTTATATTTATAATATTTGTGATTCAGTTACATGTGAATACTTATCTACACACCCATACATCTTAAGTTAATTCTTGTGGTTGACAGTTTGTATGAGTCCAATGCATATAAATGTATATTGAGTATATGTAATTTCTATTGCCTTTTACTGCACAACACTCAGATTTTCCCCTTGTTGTCTGTTTGTATGTTATGTGCCCAGTTGGCACATGTATGTTGCTTAAACTGAAAAGTTAATAAAATGTAAATTACAAAAAAAAAAAATGTGCTGGAAGATGCATAAATATATGTACAGTTTAAAATGTTTAATATTAGTAAAAAGAGTTAAGCTATGTTTCTTTAAAATCTGTAGCAGTATGATATTCCGCTGTGGCTCAATTCAGGTAAATATGTCACTCTGATTAGCCAATCAGCACAGAGAAAGAGTGGAAAAAAGGGGCCGTGTTCCTTCCTTGTCGTCTCACTTCCTGGCTCCGGGGCCCCCTCACTTCTTGTCTCGAAGGCTCCCTCACTTTCTGGTTGCTCCCCTTCCTCTGCTGCTTCCGGCGTGGTGATCCCTGGTGAGAGGTGGCGAGCTCCATTCTTTGGTTGTATGTACATTAACGTCAGCGTATCCTGTCCGTGTCATCGGCGCACCACAAACGCTCCGGGTGGCACGGCGTTGGCGGACCCTCCTCACATTCTCCTCTCTGGGAGGAGGCCAGTGAACTTTGGACGCTAGGCTACGCTACGTGACGCTACGCTACCCTAAGCCAAGATAAGTATAGGAACACTGTCGCTTCGCCCACTGCTTCGCTTGCCTGCTTTTCCCTGCTTCGCTGCTGCTTTCCGCTCCGTGACTGTTGCCAAGCGGCTCGGCTCTCCCGGTCTTTGCCTCCGAGCGGTCGGCTTCAGCGGCAGCCGCTCAGTCCGGATTGTGTGTGTGTGTGTGTGTGTGTGTGTGTGTGTGTGTGTGCGCGCGCGCGCGCGCGCGAACGAGTGTAGACATACACTTAACCGGCTGTGCGTGAATGAGTGCGAACGTGAGTGTGTGTGTGAGGTGGTGTGGGATTATTTTTATTATTATTATATTAATAATTTGTTTTGGTTGAGTACATTGTTTAGTTTATTTGGAACTCTTTTGCTGGTTATTTAGTTTATAATTTACATGTCAATTGAATAATTTTGTTTACTTGATTTAGCATCTCTGGCCAGAGACCCTGTTTCTTTGTTTACTTTTTTGTTTGTTTGTTTTGTTTGGTTTAGGTTTCAAATAAGAAATTGTTTAAGCATTTTGTTTTCCAATTGTTATTTGAGTTCCAGCCTTATGCTGTTGGTGTTTTTCTTTGACACATTTGTGCTTATTATTATTTTCATGACTCTGTTGTCTTATAAATATTTTGATTGTGTCACTAATTGCGTTCTCCCCTTCCTCCTTAGTTTCTGAGGGCCAACGGTGGTGGCGGTGTCCCGGGTGGTGGTTTATTTTTGTTGTGCGTCACGAGTGAGTGGGGTGCTCCCTTTTTGATTTGGATTCCCTTCCCAAGTTTTCCCCCCACTAATGGTAAGCCTCAGCACTTGGGTAAGGTGGTAACAAATTAGTCTTTCTTTTAAGTCGTTTTTAAAACATTGTGTTCATTAAAAATAAATTTGTCTAATATGCTTTAATACGTTGAACCACGTCTCCTGCCCCTTTGTAATACTTACCTGTGTGCCTTCTGTTATTGTTATTATAGTTAAACTCCCCCGGGTGAAACTCCCAGGGTGGCGTTGTTGGTCTTCTGTTGAAACCTCATAATCCTAGATAAATTCTCATATTATACTGTTTAAGGCCCTGTATCGCCACAAATCCATTGAGGAGAAAACTAGTTTGTTTGACCTAAAATCAGCCGTGCAACCTAACTGTTACCATTTTAATGTCAGTCAATCTGTTTTCGTGTTGTTATTGGGTCATTAACAAATTAACAGCCAATCCAAGTCATTCTATCAAAAAAAAAAGGGGGGGGGACAAGTGCGCAGGTCAGGGTAGTGTGCGTTTGGCGTTGGCCGTTGTCTGGAGAAAGGAGAGACGAACAACGTGTAAGGAGAGTATTATAAGTTTTATCTACAAGGTCGACTACTCGTGGTCCTGATAATAACTTATTCGTAACCAGAAAAAAGGTAAATAAGTATATGCTTTTTGTTCTGTGCTGTAACTAACCGTTATAGTGATAAAACGTGATGTTGTGATGTTAGTTAGTGACATGCTTAGCATATAATGTACGTGTGCTTTGATAACGTACTGTTACTGTAGCTGTAATGTAATGTTAAAACAGACTTCACGTTAATTTGTCATGAAATAGCGTTTGGTCTTGTAGCTCAACTGGGTTAATATGCTTAAAAGGAGATGTGGAGAGAGAGAGAGGTCGGAGCGGTTTTCCCGGTTTTCCTGGTCTTTCCTTGCGGACGGACTGTGCTGTTTTCTTCCCGTGATTCCTGTGATGATGTGTACTAACTGCTCAACGGTCACTGCCATTGCCCCTGTCACTACTATCCCCACTAACAATTCATATGGGATTCGTGAGTACGAGTGAAGCGGCCATTAAAGTTTTTAGGCCTCATCGCACCCCAGCTTCAAATCAGGCCTGCAACAGGTTAAATTACATTTCTTTGATTAAAGACTCAAGGTGTGTATGTGTGTGTGGGCCCACAGGTACATTGAGTGATTTTGATGTTGTGTATATAATTAAACTGTGTTAACATTAACAATATTCAAAAGGTAACATCTGGTTAAAAAAGGCATGTGAGAGGTAACTATTTTCTTTTAAAGTATCTGAGATATTTTATTTTGTATAAAAGCTAGTTAAAAAGAGACTTACTTTGGTTGAAAAGAAAAAAATACTTATTTTGGTAAAAAGGTACTTCTTCTTACTAAAAGACAGTTAAAGGTATTTTGATACTAAATTTAAAGGTGTAAATTTGAATTTCTGAAACTTAAAGGAAAAGGTTTAAGAAATTAAAGAAACCTGATGTTTAATTTTGTACACTTTTATTTAAAATATTTTGAGTATTTTTTTTATATTTTATTTCATAAAGACTTACCAAATTTTATTTCATTTTGTAAGTAAATATATGTAAAAGGATTATTGCATTTAAAGAACAGTTGTGTGGTATCCTTATCAATTTTGTTGGGAAGATTAAAAATCAAATTTGTGGTAAAATTCAAAAGAGGTCAATTAAAGGGTAGTATTGTGTATAATAGTTCAAAAACGAACTCAGGCCCTGTCCCACTATACTGTACACTCAAGATAAAATATAACCAAGCTACGTGGGACCTGGGTTACACTGGTAACTGGGAGTACATAAGGAGGACATTAAATTATACAGTTGCACATGAATTCCACAGAATGAACCTCTGATGTTTACTGAACATATCACGATGTTACCTCTATAGGCCTTTCTGGATCCCCCTCTGTAAAGGCAGCAGACAGTTTCCTCGTGCTCTTCATCCTAGATGGGTGATATGTTTCAGTATACCTAAACTACCATTTGGCAAAATCTTTGGAGTATTGCCTACTTATAGTTACACGGTCTGTTGTGGCATGAGGGGGCTCCACCAGGCAGATAGCACCATCAGAATCTGTTGGGACAAAAGATAAAAAAAAAAGACATGGAAGGGAAATAAATATTTTTATGAATAGGCTTAAAAGATATTTAGGCCTAGGCATATTACATTTTATAAAGGCACTTGTTTCTTGGTGGGGTGGGCTCAGAGGATGAGCTCCCTCCAGGGATTCCCTCAGCCACTGGCCTTTCTAAATGCTGACTTAGGGCCAGCTCCTCTGCCTCTGTTAGAGGTGGCAGTGCTGGGCCACCACCTGTTTAACAGGCATCTGCCTTCTTTCTGTTGGCTGAGTAGAAGTCTGTGTTAGTTTAAATAGGTTTAATTATTCCACAGAACATGATATAGGTCAGAAGACATTTATGTGTGTGAAAACAGCATTATGGTGGGGATAAAACAACTGCATAAAACATGCCCCTCGGTGGCGAGGTTAGCCTTTTTTGGGGGGGGCTCAAGCCCATCCAAAACTTGCCTTAGCCCATCCTATCATTTAGTCCTCAAATCGTATATCATTTTTTCACAAACCTGTTTTGTTTGGAGATGGGGGAAAATGATAAATGGCTCAAACGGGCCAGTAAAATCAAGCACAACCTGCATGCATCTCTTGTTTCTGATTGGTGAGTGGGCGCATCCTGTTTTACAAACTAAAAAATGCAGCCCAAGGGCACTAAACGTGGGTCCTAGAGGCAGGGCAGATAACCTGCGGTGCAGCCGTTAGAACAAAACGAATGCAGCAGTGCGTTTTAAAACTAATGACCAGGTAATGCTTCATTTTAGGACCTTGACATAATCTGTCAGATGTCTATCAAATGTCAGCTGACCACAAGACGATTTTATCAATGCCTCTTCTTACGTTTAAATTTGCATGGCTTGTAATGATGCGTATCATGATAAACTAGGGCGAGTTAAATTGTTTCCCAGCGGCAAGATATTCAGATATGAAATGTCACTGTTCACTTTTACATATGATATGTTTTTGGATATTTTATTGTTTTTGTGTGGACTCTGGCTGACTGTTGACCTGCTGTGTTTTCAATCTCCCTGGCAACGGGAGAGTAGAGATGACGAAGATATCAAACCTGACGCTATATGGTCTAACCAGATAACACATTGAAAAGTACAGTTACATAACAACATTAATAGCAGTTTCATTAAAAAAAGTTAAAATTTCTTCTTCTTGTATCTACTGTAGGACACAATCTTAAACACTGGAACATTTAACCCTTTGAAAATTTCTGCTTTTCCATCAGACCCAAATTTAGCCTTTACTACTAGGTGGGGCAGGACAAAATGACAGGGGGGTGGCTTTGCGGCGCGGGCGAAAAATTTTTGGGGGGTCAAAACCCCCATAAATGCATAGAAAACTATGCATTTTGGCACAGCTATAACACATTTGCTGTTTTAATTCAAAATAAATTCGCTAAAGAAAGACAGGCGTTGGCAACCAGCAGCGGTGCGTCTGTGCTCTGTGTCAACAAGAGAGAGAGACTGACTGACGCTTGCTCGCTCCTCGCTACGCACCAATGGCAAATCAAGGCAGACCATTATTTTGAATTGTGACACATGAATCTGTTCTCTGAGGTGTAGAGAGGAAGAGCCATTTATTTATTTTTTTGATGATGAAATGGTGTTGGTTTGGTGGTGCGACAGTTGTAGCATAACATTTCAAATACTTTTAAATATATTTTATTTTTTATTTTCTTTTTTTGTTTTCCATGCCATCATGTTTGGTGAGGCAGTCAGGGCATTTAGGGGGGCATGCCCAGATCCAGCCCCGTTTTCCATAGATGGACATACGTTCTTTTTTTAAAAGTACAGCAACAAAATATTTAATAGATGAATACATGTTAATGAGTTAACCAAGAGCGGATGTCAGCTGCTTCCTGGGGGCTGAGCCCAGCCAAAGGTCAGATCCTAGAATCGCTCCTGCAGTCATTTAATATTTACTTTACAATGGAAAACTGTTAAGGTTTTTACTGGAACGCGCAGTCCTCTAGTGCGTATTGACGATAAGCAGAACATACTTGGATCATCTTTAGCCTCTTGTACGGTGGCCGAGAGATGCAAACCAACATTACAAAATCTGAAACACTTTTACAAATGCCGAGACAAATTTACAAGTCCTGAAACAAATTTACAAGTGCCGAAACAAATTTACATTTCAGAAAACAAATTAACAAAACCCGAAACACATTTACGAATGCCAATACAAATTTACAAGTGCCGAAACAAGCCGGAAAGGGAATGTCCCAACTTCTTCTTCTTCGAGGTTTTAAGGCAGCTGTTAGTTGCATTACTGCCACCTACTGGAAGTAATTATATCTATTAAATTCTCCTTAACAATCCTGTTCTTAAGAGAAATTCAAATAAATATCTCTGGCCTTGCCCTTTCTCATTACACTCAATAATACTCTTAAGACCTGTCCCAATCAGTCCAACTTTTCCCATCCCTGTCATCATGTTCCGTTTTTCCTGGACATATCTCCTAATAGCATGCTATATTGTTTCAGCTTGTTGACAGATATCACACACACCAGTTGGATGTTTTCCAATGATATAAAGTGTCCCATTTAAATTACTTTATACAACAGGTAGTTTCTACCAAGTAATTAATTTGGACAAGAGACATTCCATGAGTGCTGATATAGAGTACAACAGCACTGAGACTGTTTCCAGACATTATCACTGAGCTGGAAAAAGACAATTATTATTCCCATAAGGAAGCCAGGGAAAGATCCAAGTAATCCAGCAAATTATAGGCCGATCGCATTGACATCTCACGTATGTAAACTCATGGTAAATGAAAGACTGATGTATTTTTTTGAGAAGCGGGGTTTAATAGCAGGATACCAAAGTGGACACTTTATATAATATGAAAACATCCAACTGGTATGCGTGACATCTGTAAAAAAGTTGAAACAATAGAACATGCTATTATAAATTGTAGAAGTTATATCCAGGAAAGTCTAAGCATGTTGACAGGGTTGGGAAAAGTTGGACTAATAGGGAAGGATCTTAAAAATAATCTGGAATGTGGGGAGAAAGGGCAAGGCTGGAGGTATTTATTAGAATTTCTTTTAAGAACTGGATTGATAAGGAGAATCTAAACAATAGATATAATTAGTCCCAGTAGGTGGCAGTAATGCAACTAACAGGATGCCAGCTGCCTTAACACCTCGAAGAAGAAGAAGAAGTTGGGACATTTCCTCTCCGGTTTGTTTCGGCACTTGTAAATTTGTATTGGTGTTCGTAAAAGTGTTTCACGTTTTGTTAATTTGTTTTCTGAAATGTAAATTTGTTTCGGCGTTTGTAAAAGTGTTTTGCGTTTTGTTAATTTGTTTTCCAAAATGTAAATTTGTCTCGGCGTTTGTAAAAGTGTTTCAGATTTTGTAATGTTGGTTTGCACCTCTCGGCCACCGTACTCTTGGCATATTTATTTAACAATAAAGTGCAAATTGGTATGAATTGCCATGGTATCCTCTCATCACCGTGGCTAACACAACACCGAACAACTGAGCGTGGTGACGTCATGTCCTATATGTACCGTAAATCTTACACAATACAGCAGTGCAGTACATCAGTCTACCATAATATAGGGAGTAAGGGCGCCATCAAATTACAATACTTACCAAAAACATGATCAAAATGAGGTACCGCCATGAGATTATGCCGATTCTTACCTGTTTGAACAATGTGTTGCACTTCTTTCTAAAAAATTGTTCAAACTCGCCGTATTAACGCATTAAGATGTCCAATTCCAGTGGGGTGAAAAACGCAGCCCTCCTCTTCCCCGTTGCCATGGTGACTCGTCAAATTGGGGCTCCATTGATGCTGTCTTTTTGTAGTTGCTGTGCATGCGCTTAACTAGGTGAAACTACTCCAAGTTGATTCCAGTCAGTGAATATAAGTAATAATTTATAATAAATGTTGCATAAACAAGTTGTTTCACACACTGGTGTTCGATATGTGACTAATATATTTTATGCACATGCTACGATTATGATGATGAGTTAAGCTAAATTGGGGAGGGGAGGCGGGGTGGCGGGACTGAAGTGACTTTCGTTAACTGGATCTTATCTGGACTCTAGTGGACTTTAGTGAGTGACTCAGATTAAACCGAGCCCATTAAATGAACCGAGTTCACCACCACTAGTACTTAGATACATGCATGCTCAAAGCATATAATATAAACATAGAAGTGAGACTTATTCTCTTGTGTTCACAACAAAAACTGTATTAAAATTCTAAAACTGAATTAACAGTTTGTTGTGTTCAGTGTTTTGTGCAGTATATATATAGTGAGATATTGTTTAAACTAGACATTTTATCTAGACATCCAGTTTCAGACCATGTCTGTACTCATGTATCTGCATCTTACATATGCTCTTTAATTTCACAGGATTACTATACATTACCGTTATCACCATTTCACATTTTACGTCATACTCCAACTGAATCTTCAACAAAGTTACACATTTAAAGTTATTCACTGATCTTTATTAATTTTAATCATAATTCATATTTCAATTTACTTTAGAACAAGCACACATAGATAAACACCAGTACATTTGCACTAAATAGAATAAAAGTCAGGAAAGTCATATCCACTCTCAACATCCACTACGAGTACTATCCACTCCATCCAAAAGTATTAACAGACAAAACATATAAAAAAAACAACAACATTATTCATTTGTTATACCACTTATCCATTTCCATTGTGGCGGGGGGCAATCCCAGCTCACATCTGGCGAGGGCGGGGTACACCATGGATAAAGTATTTTATTGACCAGGTTTGGAAATATTGAACAATATATCATGTTGATATAGCCACTTCCTGGTAGGACATAATCATCAAAGTCACACTCGAACAAAATCTCATCAAAGCAAACCATTGACAAGCTCTTGAGTATTTTCATCACCAGGTTTGGGGTGGCTGAGGTCAACCTGTGAGGAGCAGCATATGAAAATGTAAAACATGGCATTTCCTGTTGTCACTAGGTGCACAAGTATAACAAAATATGGCCGTGTGTGCAGGCTCTGAATCTTAAAATATCAAGTTTGAGAAAGTTGGGACAATGCAACATGATTTATAATGGTAAATTCTCTGACAATTCATAAAAGTACATAACCCTTACCCTGCAAAAACTTGAAAAGAAATTCAAAATGGCAGACTTCCTGTTGTTTTATGGATTTATTTTATTTTTTTTTTGGTGATGACATGAACGTACAACATAAATACATAGCAAATTTCATATTTGCATGAAACAAAGGGCGTGTAGCGCAATAGTCATTTTTCTATATCCATGTACAGAACAGATGAAATATGTAATTTTCACCAGGCTGGATGAATGTGCAAAGTTTCACATACATCCAGGATCATCCACATCCACGTTTAACCATTCCAGGGAATTTTGGGTGAAGAAAAACCATATTTTGAAATTTCCACACTATATGCACATAAACATCCTTCTAAAACAACCATGACATTTGTACTGGGAAAGCACCTGTGTACTGGAAGAAGTGGCACTCAAATGGTATACTTATGATAGGAAACTTGTTAAAAGATGGAATGTTTATGTCCTTTGCCGATTTGGTCCATTATTTGGGATAGGTTGTGGGTTCATAATCCAGGTTAAGGATAATTTTTGTAAATACCTATATTAAAAGTTTTGTAACCTGCGGATTTACGGAGAATAGCATTTTAGATTACTTTAAGAGGCCACAGCTAAGCCACACAGCTTCCCAATTTTATAAATTAATCAGCTGATGTGTAAGTGGTGAATCAATCATTCATTCATTCATCTTCAACCTCTCATCCGTTTCCAGGGGTGCTGGAGCCAATCCCAGCTCACACTGGGCAAGGGCAGGCTACACCCTGGACAGGTCATCAGTCCATCGCAAGGCCAACACACTGTGGCAGACAGTGACAAACAACCACTCATACTCACACTCAGACCTACGCACAATTTTAGAGTCCCCAATTAACCCAAACATGCATGTCTTGGACAGTAGAAGGAAACTGGAGTACCCGGAGGAAACCCACGCAGGCACGGAAGGAACATGCAAACTCTGCACAGAAAGGCCCCTGGCCCGGGAACTGACCTTCTTATTGTGGGGCAACAGCGCTACCACTATGGTGGTGAATCATCCATTGTGAAATTGTTATGGAAGGAAGAACTGAGAAATGCCTTTATACTGGATATATGGCTTATTATTTTTCACCTGACTGTGGAAGTTCAAGCAGTACATGATCATGCACTTAATAGATGAATGCAATTAATGGAAGACAATAAGCACACAGAGGAAGTTAAAAAGAACATGATCAAATATAAAACTCGGTAGATTTTCAGGGAGGTCATCTGAACTATCAAACTTGGTTGAGATGAGAGTGAAAGCTGAACTTTTTTTGACTTAATTTGTTGCGGTAAATAATAAATCTGGTTCCACAGAAAAGAATGAGGATTTCATTGCACTTGGTGACAGGACCTCTGTGTCTCCAGCAGGTCCAGGAGTACACCCTAGAGTTTCTTCCAACTAAGGAAAAAAAGGAAACCTTGGAGCTACAATCCGAGTTTTATGCTACCACTGCTAAAATTGCTGTATTTGACATTATGTAAATTCAAACTCAAGCCAAAACCCCACTTATGGTTGGAATGAGTGTATATTATGAGGAATGGAGAAAAGGGATGGAATCTGTATCTTACTAAGCCATTCATTGTCCCATCAACTCAAGCATTGCAAAAAATTGCTTAAGGACATGCTGGCAAACCATCATAAGCAGGAAAACAATGTAATGGAACTTTGGCAGATCATTAACAGCCAGTCCCTTGCTAAGCTAGGTGGTCAATGTGCCATTAAGAGGAGGATATGTGAAAAGCAGTAATACACCCTCTGTCAACAGGATTTCATTGGTCAGCCTTCATGTGTTGCTGATCACATAGTACAACACTGAGTTTACAGAACAATGCTATAAAAACACAAAAGAAATGTCAATGGAGGAAAAACAGTTCATGAAAATCTTCAGAAACTCACCCAACACTATGGATGTCAGACTACCATTTAACAGGAATGATTCATTATGAGGAAATACCTAAGGTGCTCTCTAAGCAGTGGGTTGGCTAGAAGTTAGATCTCCAGAAAATCACTGATGTCAGGGTTAGAAGATGCTTCGAGTTCAACAACTTTGCCACACAAACACAGAAACAATTTCACCATTTTTCAGATCCAGTAATGTTGCATTCATGATGGGGAAAGTAACCGTTTCCCCTAAAAATGATTCCAATCACCAGACTGGAGCTTGCTGCTGCAGTGCTGGCCACTAGAGTGGATAAAGTACTCCGAACAGAGTTACAGCTGCTTCAAAAATCAATACTTTGTACTTGTAGCAAATCAATACTTAAGTACATACCCACCACAAAGTTCCATGCAACAGAGCTCACCAACACCTCCATCACATGGATCTTCAGATGAAGCTTAGAGCAACACACTTAGCTCTGTTCTGAGGGCTATAAAGCCTTTCTGATCTTATTGCAAGTGTTTCAATTTAATTGTGATAAACTTTGGTATGATCCAGCCATTTACAAATAGAAAGCAACACTAAAGATCAAAGGTCAAGGCACATGGAAGTAATCAGGTCCCACATCTGAGGAATGCAGTTGCCGCTGTGTCTAAACGTCGTAGATGTCAATGTGATCCCCTGATGTGTACTTGTCTTCCAGCAGCAGCTTCATCAATTTTTTACATGACTTCTCACACGTGAGCACTTGACCTTGATCGACCATGTATGAAAAAGACTTCCTGACACCTGGATCAGCTGATCTGGTTCTGGCCACCATGTACATGTCTGTGTCCAGGGGTCCTGATTCAGTAGAGGAGAGAAATGTTGAACATGATCTTGGATATAATGATGGTTACAGCATGTGTGTGTGTGTGTATATATATATATATATATATGGAACTGTGAAATAATCGAGTTTTAAATCTCAGCCCATTATGAAATATTTTTTTAGAATTTTTTTTTTTTTTAATCAGTATTTCCATGTCATAATTTTTAAGTATATCTAGTAGATTGTAGTAGTGTAGGAATAACAATTATTTATTAAAACTAATATTTATTTTAAAAAACACCAAAATGAAAGGCCAAGCAATTAATTTGTTTGATTTTTTGTAAATTTTTCTTTTTATATAATGTAAATTTCATGAATATTTAAATTTTTTAACTGTTTTTCATTTTAATGTGTTGCTATTTTTGATTTTCAAATTTAATAAGAATTTATTTCAAATTTAAAAGTAATTCAGTAATTCAGTAATTCAATCATTAATAATAATGTATTTTATTATTATCACTTCATGGTGTACAGTTTAGTCAATTAATGATGGCTCATCAGGTCATTGATAATTAAATGCCTTGTTAAGATGCTAAGATTTTTTGAAGATAGAGGCAACCTTATTTAAGCAGTAAAAAGAGGAAGGTAAAATATGGCTTTCCCGATTGGTTTCCAGCATAACTGCATCTTCAGGAATAACTAACCTGGAGAGTAGTTGAGCACCCGCAGGTCTGGCTCCTCTTTTGCCAGCACCCTGAAAATCATGTCTCGGGCAGCCTTGCCGGTACAGTACAGAACCCAGGAGCTGAAAGGCTGGAGGGCGCAAAGTGAGGAGATGTTGATCACGGTGCGTCGCAGACCTGCACGCCGTGGAAACGCCTGCAGGATGCTAGCAGTGAGGCACAGCGATGAGCTGACATTGAAAGACAGGTAGGCGTCTACCTCGGCTATGTTGATGAAACTTTTAGCGTAACGTGACACATCACCCAGAGAGGCTGGAAGAGAGAGACATTTTTTGACAAATGTAAAGGCAGTTATACGGGACAAACTCACTGCCTTCTGGTTTCAGGTATGCCGTGTGCAGTCAGATGCACTTGCCTTCCATCCAAAGAAGAAGAAGAAAAAGAAAAAAGAAAGGATCTGACGGGAATTGTATAAAGAATAAACCCCAAAATGAAAATATTGTCATACGACAGCCCCAATTGACTATGTATAAAAAAATAAACAAAAACGGCTCCAGGCCTCCAAGATAATCTGTTTTAAGGACAAAAACAAATGTGGTCAAAAACTGTGTAGTGCCACTCTACCTGAGCCCCAAATTACCTGACAAGATAAAGGCGTGGACAGGAAACAAGGGAATATGGGAAAAGAAGGCGTATAGTCAGCCAGGCCACCATAACAACTTATCGTATTATTAATTAACACCAAGAATAAACCTCTAATGGGGGAAAAAATATATAATTTTCACAAAACAAAGGATGAGTTTGGCTGCTACATGCCGGCCCCTAATTGTTCTTGTAAGAAAACAAAACAATTACAATGTCTTACAATATAAGGAGCCAACATTCTCAAAACGTCCATTCAAAAGACAAAAATGTTCAAAATCCAGAGTCCAAAAAATCGTCCATCAATGTTATCAGTAAAAGTTATCGCTCTCTCTTTCACACACACACACACACACACACACACACACACACACACACACACACACACACACACAAACATACACATACATAGTTACTGTGGCAGAGTGAAAAAAACAAACAGCAGAGGTATAAGTTATCATTGAATGGAAATATTGAAATACTAAATGTCTGCTCTTTATATACGCGAGTACATCTTATTTTATTTCGGGACTTAAGATATTGATCATCGGATGTTCTCCTGGGAGAACAAGGCTTTTAGTTTGTAGGTCAGGTTCCTCCTTACCGGCGTTGTTGACCAGGATGATGTGATCCATGTCCTCAGAGAAACTCTCTTTGGAAGCTCTGACGACGCTCTCCAGCCCCTCGGCCTGACCCAGGTCTGCCACCACGCACTCAGCCACCAAGCCGGCTCTACCCTCCTCCGACTCGGCAAGCTCTTTCTGCAGAGAGCGCAGGTCGTCCTCGGTGCGGGCCACAAGGACGAACACCGATCTCGGCTTCACCAGCTGGGACATCTCCCTGGCCACTGCACGGCCGAAGCCTCTGGAGGCCCCAGTGACGATACACAGCGCCTGGCCCATGTCTCTACAATCGATGGACATAGTGCTTAAAGTGAGAAGAGGAACCTGTCACAATGTAAATGCTCGGGAAAGGTGAGATCGTCACAGTGTGCGCGACTGTTCTTCTTCTGGGGTTTGTACCAGCGGTGTAAAATCCACATGTTGCCCTGTCGCCATCTCCTGGTTTCATAGTAATTCACGCGCTTTACCACCGAAGCAACAGTATGGACATACTGACACAGATTAAACATGCACACGTCTAATATTCCAGAAGAGAAAGCATAATGATAATAATAATAATAATAATGATAATGATGAATAATAATTACTGTTATTACTAGTAGTAGTATTGTTATATGGGCCAGACTTGGGCCAAGGAGTCAAGCATGTTAGCCCAGAAGTTTAATTCAAAAACTTGGGAATGTCCAGAGTAGGATCACCATACAAAATAACCGACAGAGCATAACCTGCGACAGTGGACAGAAGAAATTCCTTTCAACTGATTGAAACTGCCTACAGAACCAGACTGAGGGACTCAGGGCTTCAACGGGTTTGCTTGAGTGCTGAAATAGGGGGCGAGGTTAGGTGTAGTCAGTGGTTTGGGCGGGGGTGTCAGGGTTTGGGGGATTAGTTTGTACTGGCAGATGTAGTTTCTTAAAGCTCCAAACTCAGAGTTACCAGCAGAATGACAGTGGGAGAGGGGCAGAGACATAATCAAGGCATCATGGGGGTTCCGATAGCATTCCAAGTCAATAGCAGCACTCTTATAGGATGTCTATAGGTCTTACCTGGGTCAGCTCTAATATGAGCCTTATCAAATGGCACAGTTTTAAACCTGTTTTTAAATGTAGAGAGGGTTAAGTGGCAAAACATCCATCAAATTCAATATTTTCTTTATCTCTTGCTCAAGTGTTTTTTTTTTTTTTTGTTAAGTTATTTTTTTACAACATGGAGAATGTGAGTGCAGTGTGAGACTCCCAGCTCTTTCTTTCTCTCATTTTCTACTGCTAATATGTAAAAGTCACAGGGTAAACTGGAGCCAATCCCAGCCAACATTCCGGGCAGGCGAGGGTGGGGTACATTCTGGACAGGTTGCCAGTCTATCGCACAGCCAGCACATACAGACATACAGAGACGAATATTCACACTCACACTCAGACCTAGAGGCAATTTAGAGTCACCGATCAACCTGTATACATGTATTGGACTGCTGGAGGAAAAAGGTGTGTCAGAGGAGACCCAATCAGGCACTACAATATGTACAGGCCCCGGAATTGGACCTACAACCTACTTGCTGTTAGACAACAGTGCTAACCACTATGCCGCCACGCTGGCCAGACTCCCAGCCTTCATTTCAATAAATGACATGTACAGGGGAGAAGAAAACCAATATCTGAGTCCTGAAAGGATTAAATATAATTATGCAGGCGGCATTCACCTAGTGAGGTTAAGACTTAATCCAAACAGATAATTTAATTTGATTAATAAAATCAAATCAAATCAAATCAGATTTATTTGTATAGTGCCAAATCATAACAAAGTTACATCAAGGCACTTTACATATAGAGCCGGTCTAGACCAAACTATTTATAAAATTATTTAAAGGGACCCAACAGATCCCCCGATGAGCAAGCACTTGGCGACAGTGGCAAGGAAAAACTTCCTTTAAGAGGCAGAAACCTCGGGCAGAACCAGGCTCAGGTGGGGTGGCCATCTGCCTCGACCGATTCGGTTGAGAGAGGGAGAGAGAGAGAGAGAGAAAGGCACAGGGGGAGGGGGGGGGCAAAGTTGGGTAGAGTAGGGAGAGAAACAGAGCAGGAGGAGGGGATATTCAAACAGGTGTAGGCAGGAACATGATGCTGCATGAGGTTCGTAGGAATGATGCTGTATGGAATTCTTGAAGATGTGGGAGCAGCAGGCATTGCAGGAACATGGGATGGTGATGATTCATCACCTGTAGGATGAGGGCAGGGAGAGAGAGGAGAGGAGCTGGGAGAGAGAGAGGAGAGGAACTGGGGGAGACAGAGACTTCGGGAAAACATGGTTAGTAAATGCAATGCATATGCTTCGAACTGAGAGAAACTGGGATTTTCTCTCAGGTTGGAGAAGCAGGTTGCTGGTATGACAGCGCATGCGAGGGGTCGAGAGAGAGAGGGAGAGGGAAGAGGGGGAGAGAGAGAGAGGGAGAGGGAGAGAGAGAGAGAGCGAGAGAGAGAGAGAGAGAGGGGAAAGGGAGAGGGAGAGAGAGAGGTGCTCAGTCCTTCCCCCAGCAGTCTAAGCCTATAGCAGCATAGCTAAAGAGTAAATGAACTTTAACTTTTTAACTATAAGCTCTGTCATACAGAAAAGTTTTAAGCCTGGTCTTGAAAATTGCTAAAGAGTCTGCCCCCCGGACCAATACTGGAAGTTGGTTCAATAGAAGAGGAGCCTGATAACTGAAAGATCTGCCTCCTGATTTACTCTTGGAGACTAGGAACCACAAGTAAACCTCCATCTAGATAGCAGAGTGGCCTACTACAACAGTAAGGAACTATGAGCTCTCTGAGGTATGACGTAGCTTGGCCAGTAAGAGCTTTATATTTTAACAGAAGGATTTTAAATTCTATTCTGAATTTTACTGGAAGCCAATGGAGAGCAGCTAACATAGGAGAGATGTGTTCCCTTTTTCTAGTTCCTGTTAATATTCGTGCAGCAGCATTCTGAATCAACTGAAGGCCTCGCAGAGATTTGTTTGGACATCCAGATAATAATGAGTTACAGTAGTCCAGCCTAGAAGTTACGAATGCATGGACTAGTTTTTCTGCATCCTCTCCAGAGAGGATGTTTCTGATTTTCCTAATGTTTCTCAGGTGGAAAAAAGCTGCTCTACTGACTTGCTTTATGTGGGGGACAAAGGACATGTCGTGGTTAAAGGTTACTCCAAGGTTTCTTGCAGTGGAGTTGGAAGCCAAAGTAATGCCATCCAGACTGATTAGATGAATAGACAGGGTTTCTCTAAGGTGCTTAGGGGCAAGCACAATAACTTCAATTTTGTCAGAATTTAGAAGTAAAAAATTATGGGTCATCCAGACTTTCATGTCTTCAAGACATGTCTGCAGTCTGACTATCTGACTAACTTCATTTGGCTTCATTGATAAATACAGCTGAGTGCCGTCTGCGTAACAGTGGAAATTGATGCTGTGTTTCCTGATAATGTTGCCTAAAGGAAGCAGATAAAGAGTGAAGAGGATTGGTCCAAGTACCGAACCCTGTGGGACTCCATAACTGGCTATAGTGCGTGAGGAGGAGCTATTGTTAACATGCACAAACTGATATCTATCTGATAAATAGGATTTGAACCACCTTAGAGCAGTTCCTTTAATGCCAATTTCATGTTCCAGTCTCTGTAATAAAATATTGTGATCAATGGTGTCGAATGCAGCACTGAGATCTAAGAGGAGAAGTATGAAGGCTGATCCATTGTCTGAAGCCATTAGAATATCATTGGAGACTTTAACCAGCTGTGCTGCGGTGAGCTCTAAATCCTGACTGAAACTCTTCAAGCAAACCGTTGCTATGCAGATGGTGATGTAATTGGTTTGCTACTGCTTTCTCAATGATTTTAGGTATGAACGGAAAGTTCGATACGGATCTGTAATTGGCCAAAACATCTGGATCAAGATTTGACTTTTTAAGCCGGGGTTTGATGACTGCAGTCTTAAGAGTCTGAGGTACATAACCCAAAGATGAGGTCAAATTAATCAGATCTAGAATGAAGGGCTCAATTAAGTAGAAAATGTCTTTAAAGAGGCTGGTCGGCACTGGGTCTAATAGACAGGTTGATGGTCTAGATGATGAGACTATAGAAGCTAGCTCTGAGAGATTCAGAGATGAGAATGATTCCAGATGTAAAATAGGCATTGCAGTTGATTCAGGAGTTGCTGTATTCAGTAGAAGATTACTGTCTAATGTAGGTAAGAGCTGATAATTTCTTTCTCTGATTGTTATAATTTTATCAGTAAAAAAGCCCATAAAATCATCACTGAGCTAAGGGGATCACTGGTTCAATTGAACTATGACTCTCTGTCAGCCTGGCTACAGTGCTGAAGAGAAACCTGGGGTTGTTGTTTTTTTTTTCTAAAAGTGCTGAATAATATGAGCTTCTTGCACTGCGGAGAGATTTTTTATACATTTTTAAGCTTTCTTTCCAGGCTCGGTGAAACTCTTCCGAGTTGCTGGAACACCAATTTCTTTCTAATTTCCGTGACGTCTGCTTTAAGGCACGAATTTGAGAATTATACCACGGAGCCAGCCTCCTCTGTTTTATTACTTTCTTTTTGAGAGGGGCAGCATCATCAAGATTTTAACACAGTGCGGCCATAGTGCTAATCACAAGGTCATCAACCTGTGTATGGGAGAAATCCTCATTTGAATTTAGATATGGCATCGCTGTATGATGACCGAATGTTCTCTTTAAATTTAGCCACAGCGTCTTCAGATAAACATCTTCTATAGCCAAATTTATTCCTCGATTCTGTGCAGTCAATTAAAGTAAACGCAAATGTAATGAGGTAATGGTCTGTCAAAAGACAGTTTTGAGGAAAAATTGTTAACTTGTCAATTTCAATGCCATATGTTAGAACAAGATCAAGGATATGACTGAAGCAGTGAGTGGGTTCATTTACATGCTGGGAAAAGCCAATTGAGTCTAGTAAGGAAAGAAACCCAGAAGTAAGGCTGTCACTTTCTACATCTACAAGAATATTGAAATCTCCCAGTATAATGATTTTATCTGTACAAAGTACTAACTCTGATATAAACTCAGAAAACTCTGATAGGAATTCTGAGTATGGACCAGGTGGACGGTATACTGTAACTAACAGAACTGGTTTTTCAACTTTCCAGTTTGAGTGGGAAAGACTAAGAGTGAGACTTTTAAAAGACCTACAGCCAGATTTTGGTGTAAGGTTCATTAATAAGCTTGACTGAAATATCGCAGCCACTCCCCCTCCTCGACCTGTGGTACGAGGGACATGAAAATTAACATGAGTAGTGGGTGTAGCTTCATTAATACTAACATACTCATCCTGCTGCAGCCAGGTTTCAGTTATACGAAATAAATCAATGCGATGATCAGCTATGAGATCACCGACTAATAGAGATTTTGATGATAGTGATCGAATACTCAACAGTCCACATTTAACTGCAGTATTATTTGAGACCGAATTTGTGGCTGTTTTGATTTCTATTAAGTTTTTGTTTTTAGCTCCTCTTCTGTTTAATTTAGGTTTAGTAACTTTTCTAAATTTAGGTAGTTGGGGGAGAGACACAGTTTCTATAGACCTAGACATAGACAGAGATTCTATTCTATTCTCGGCAGGGAACCGCTCTGACTGAGGCGCAGAGGAGCGTGTTAAACTGCAGCTCTGCCTCCTGGTCTCGACTCAGGGTTGTCACGGTTTTAACTTTCTAATTAACTCGGCCATATTCCTAGATATAAGAGCAGCACCACCCACAGTGGGATGGACACCATCTCTCCTAATCAGACCAGGTCTCCCCGAGAAAGTATTCCAGTTATCTATGTAGCCCACATTGTTTTAGGGACACCACCTCGACAGCCAGCGGTTGAATGAAGACACGCGACTATACATGTCAGGGAGGATTGTGGCAAATTTGTCATCTTGAAACCATTTTCTTGCTACTGAGTTGCCTTTTATAACCCAGTATTTCTTACAGAACTACAAAAGCATATGGTTTCTTCCACTGTTTCCAGAGCTTTAAAGGATGTGTCTTAATATGAGAACCGAAATGTGCGGATCTTTTGGTAAGATTGAAGGGTTCTTGGTTTTGTTAAATGTTGCAGATCAAGCAACCAGCCACCTACCTACTGTTATGCTTTCGTCTAGTTAAGGTTCACACCTGCAGATAGTACTCTTTTTTTGTGCTCTATATTGTGTTGTTTGCAGGGTGGTAGAGTTGCGGTTAATTATCTCAGAACAAAAATTCAGACTAACGACTTTTCTCTCTGCTTTTATGAAGAACTTTCCCAAATCCAAGTTCAGTGCCCACCTTGTTGAGAGAATTTTAGTACACGCAATTATGGAAAAAGATAACTAAAAAACAAAAAATCAAAACTTGTTTCTAACTCAAACCATTGTAGAGTATTTACAAAGTAAAGATATTCTGCTGGCTTAATAGGTTCAAGTAGCAAAAGCTGAAAGGGAAGGTAATGAACATGGTTACAGCAAGAAGGAGTAAAACTATATGTATGAATTTGGTAAGAATAAGTGATCTCTGTCTCTCCCAGTTCCTCTCCTCTCTCTCCCTGTCCTCATCCTGCAGGTGATGAATCATCACCATCCCATGTTCCTGCAATGCCTGCTGCTCCCACATCTTCAAGAATTCCATACAGCATCATTCCTATGAACTTCATGCAGCATCATGTTCCTGCCTACACCTGTTTGAATATCCCCTCCTCCTGCTCTCTTTCTCTCCCTACTCTACCCAACTTTGCCCCCCCCCTCCCCCTGTGCCTCTCTCTCTCTCTCTCCCTCTCTCAACCCAATCGGTCGAGGCAGATGGCCGCCCCCCCTGAGCCTGGTTCTGCCCGAGGTTTCTGCCTCTTAAAGGAAGTTTTTCCTTGCCACTGTCGCCAAGTGCTTGCTCATCGGGGGATCTGTTGGGTCTCTTTAAATAGTTTTATAAAGAGTTTGGTCTAGACCTGCTCTATATGTAAAGTGCCTTGATGTAACTTTGTTATGATTTGGCGCTATACAAATAAATCTGATTTGATTTGATTTGATTTGAATTCAACTCTGGACATGATAAAAAGCATCCACAGAAACGAACAGCCACTGATGACCTCACCACAAACACCAAGATTGTCATGCCAACTACAGCTGAAATGGACAAACTGCAGTGGTTGCAAACGCTACTGGAGCCTTGCCGGTATGTTTTACATAATACTTCTCTGATTATTTTAGAGTGCCTGGAGTAGTTGTTAATTTAGTAAGAGCATATTTCCAGGATATCAGACTATGCTTAAGTACAGCAGGCTTTACAACAGGTTGGCAGATGCTAGAAATAGGCATTATGGCAGGGTGTACGATTTCTCCATTGGCATTCACAATGGCGATGGAGGTAATTATTAGAGCTTCGAAGTGGGTTGTAGGTGGAGAGAGGCAGCAGGATGGGATGCGCCTTACACCAATTAGGGCATACATGGATGATATGACGTTGGTGACTACAACGGTGCCATGTATGAAAAGACTACTTGAGAGACTTAATAAAAACTGAAAGTGGGCTAGTATGAAAATCAAGCCTAGTAAGTCTAGAAGTATCTCAATAAGTAGAGAGAGATTAAGTGACTGAAAGTTTGTAATAGATGAAGAGGAAATTCCAATATTAGGGAAAAATCAGTTAAGAGTCTAGGAAGGTGGTACAAGGCAGACTTGCATGATGGAGAAGAGGTAGTGCAGTTTTGGAAGGATGTTGCTGAGGGACTGGATAGAATAAATAAATCAGGGCTTCCAGGAAAGTTGAAGCTGTGGTGTTTGCAGTTCGGATTATTTCCCAGGTTGATGTGGCCACCGTCTGTATATGAGATTCCATTATCTGCTGCAGAGAAAATGGAAAGATTAGTTAGCTTTTACATTAGGAAGTGGCTAGGTGTTCCTAGACGTTTAAGTACTGTGGCACTGTATGGGAAAGGTATACTTCAGCTCCCAGTATCTAGTCTAGTGGAGGAGTTTAAATGTACTAAGGTTAGGACAGAGCTCCTGTTATCTGGGAGTAAAGATGTGGTTGTTAGTAAGGTGGTTCCAAACCCAACCAAGGGGAGAAAATGGAATCCAAGAATGGCAGTGCAGGAAGCGAAAGCAAATCTTAGGCATACAGAGATTGTGGGTAATTTGCAAATAGGCCGGGGAGGCTGGGGGCTTGGCCCAGGCAAACTGGTGTGGAGTAGAGCAGGTCCCAAAGAGAAGAGGAAGGTAGCTGTGGAGCAGGTTCGTAGACAGGAGGAAATATTAAGGGGTGCAAAGGCAGTGGCTCAAGCTAAGCAGGGACAGTGGTTGAACTGGGAGGGTGTAGAGAAAAAGCTCTTCTATTTCTCCCCCCTACCTGAACCAGAGTTTGTATCCCCACCCCGCTTTTACTGGTGCAGTTGGTGCACTATCCTGTCTGAGGGCATGTAAGGGAGCAATAGTGTAAATGTGTAAATGCAGCATGCATATGTAGAGGATATTTTTTGTGTATAAGTGAATAAAGCAATTTATTTTTGACTGAAGTGGAGTTTATTTTCTGTTGCAGGTATTTGACTGAACTTTTGGGAGGAGAAAAGTACGTTTCATGCTCTGTGGGTCGGCCTGCTTTTTGCCATCTCTCTCGGTTGATGGAGAGCTCAGATGATCACCCTGCCTACGTGACCAAGTTCAAGTCTACATTCAGAAAAGACCTGGAAACATGCAAGGGAAATGCCAACATTGCATATCTGAAGATTGCTACTGCATTGGACCCTAGATTCAAGGACCAAGTGAATACTCAGAGCTGAGAGGAGTGAGGTGTAGGCCTCAGCCACCAACTTAGTCAAGGAACAGAGGCTTATTGCAGAGAAACCTTCTTCTTCTTCTCCTTTCGGCTTTTCCCTTCAGGGGTCGCCACAGCGAATCAGTTGCCTCCATCTAAGCCTGTCTTCTGCATCCTCTTCTCTCACGCCAACCACCTTCATGTCCTCTTTCACTACATCTATAAACCTCCTCTTAGGTCTTCCTCTAGGCCTCCTGCCTGGCAGTTCAAAACTCAGCATTCTTCTACCAATATATTCACTATCTCTCCTCTGGACATGTCCGAACCATCTCAGTCTGGCCTCTCTGACTTTATCTCCAAAACCTCTAACATGTGCTGTCCCTCTGATGTACTCATTCCTGACCCTATCCAACCTGGTCACTCCCAAAGAGAACCTCAGCATCTTCATCTCTGCTACCTCCAGCTCTGCCTCCTGTCTTTTCCTCAGTGACACTGTCTCTAGACCAAACAACATCGCTGGTCTCACCACAGTTTTGTACACCTTTCCTTTCATCTTAGCTGAAACTCTCCTATCACACATCACACCTGACACTTTTCTCCACCTGTTCCAGCCTGCCTGCACATGCTTCTTCACCTCTTTTCCACACTCTCCATTGCTCTGGACTGTTGACCCTAAGTACTTAAAATCTTGCACCTTCTTTATCTCTTCTCCCTGTAACCTCACTCTTCCACTTGGGTCCCTCTCATTCACACACATATACTCCGTCTTGCTGCGGCTAACCTTCATTCCTCTCCTTTCCAGGGCAAACCTCCACCACTCTAGCTTCTCCTCCACCTGTTCCCTGCTCTCACTACAGATCACAATGTCATCTGCAAACATCATAGTCCATGGAGATTCCTGTCTAACCTCGTCTGTCAGCCTGTCCATCACCATAGCAAACAAGAAGGGGCTCAGAGCTGATCCCTGATGCAGTCCCACCTCCACCTTGAACTCCTCTGTCACACCTACAGCACACCTCACCACTGTCTTACAGTCCTCATACATGTCCTGCACCGCTCTAACATACTTCTCTGCCACTCCAGACTTCCTCATACAATACCACAGTTCCTCTCTGGGCACCCTGTCATAAGCTTTCTCCAGATCTACAAAGATACAATGCAGCTCCCTCTGACCTTCTCTGTACTTCTCTATCAACATCCTCAAAGCAAATACTGCATCTGTAGTACTCTTTTTTGGCATGAAACCATACTGCTGCTCACAAATGCTCACTTCTGCCCTTAGTCTAGCTTCAACTACTCTTTCCCATAACTTCATTGTATGGCTCATCAGCTTTATTCCTCTGTAGTTGCTACAACTCTGTACATCTCCCTTGTTCTTAAAAATGGGCACCAGCACACTTCTCCTCCATTCCTCAGGCATCTTCTCACTATCTAAGATCCTGTTGAACAACCCAGTCAGAAACTCTACTGCTACCTCTCCTAGACACTTCCAGACCTCCACAGGTATATCATCAGGACCGAGTGCTTTTCCACTCTTCATCCTCTTCAGTGCCCTACTCACTTCATCCTTACTAATCTTTGCTACTTCCTGGTCCACAACAGTCACCTCTTCTACTCTTCGTTCTCTCTCATTTTCCTCATTCATCAACTCTTCAAAGTACTCTTTCCATCTTCCCATCACACTACTGGCATCTGTCAATACACTTTCATCTCTATCCTTAATCACCCTAACCGCCTGCACGTCCTTCCCATCTCTGTCTCTCTGCCTTGCCAACCTGTATAGATCAGTCTCTCCCTCCTTACTGTCCAACCTAGCATACAAGTCATCGTAAGCCCTTTGTTTGGCCTTTGCCACCTCTACTTTCACCTTACGCTGCATCTCCCTGTACTCCTGTCTACTCTCTTCAGTCCTCTCAGTGTCCCACCTCTTCTTAGCTAACCTCTTTCTCTGTATACACTCCTGCACCTCCTCATTCCACCAACAAGTCTCCTTATCCACTTTCCTTCCAGATGACACACCAAATACTCTCCTACCTGTCTCCCTGATCACATTAGCTGTAGTTGTCCAGTCAACTGGAAGCACTTCCTGGCCATCCAGAGCCTGTCTCAACTCCTTCCTAAAAATCATACAACACTCTTCCTTTTTCAGCTTCCACCATTTAGTCCTCTGCTCTGTCTTTGCCCTCTTCATCTTCCTCACCAACAGAGTCATCCTACACACCACCATCCTATGCTGTCTGGCTACACTCTCACCTACCACTACTTTGCAGTCACTGATCTCCTTCAGATTACACCGTCTACACAAGATGTAGTCTACCTGTGTACTCCTACCTCCACTCTTATAAGTCACCCTATGTTCCTGCCTCTTCTGGAAGAAAGTATTCACTACAGCCATTTCCATCCTTTTTGCAAAGTCAACCACCATCTGTCCTTCTGCGTTCCTCTCCTGGATACCAAACCTGCCCATCACTTCCTCATCATCTCTGTTTCCTGCACCAACGTGTCCATTGAAGTCTGCACCAATGACAACTCTCTCACTTCTAGGGATGCTCTGCATCACTTCATCAAGGTCCAACCAGAATTTCTCCTTCTCCTCCAGCTCACATCCTACCTGTGGAGCATACCCACTAACAACATTGAACATTACACCTTCGATTTCTAGCTTCAGACTCATTACTCTATCTGATACTCTTTTAACCTCCAGAACATTCCTAACAAACTCCTCCTTCAAGATAACTCCTACTCCATTTCTCTTCCTATCTACACCATGATAGAACAACTTGAACCCTGCTCCTAAACTTCTAGCCTTGCTACCTTTCCACCTGGTCTCCTGGACACACAGTATGTCTACCTTCCTCCTCTGCATCATGTCAACCAACTCTCTACCTTTCCCTGTCATAGTTCCAACATTCAAAGTCCCTACTCTCAGTCCTAGACTCTTGCCGTTCCTTTTCTCTCTCTTCCTACGAACACACCTTCCTCCTCTCCTTCTTCGATTTCTTCGACGAACAGTAGTCCAATTTCCACCGGTACCCTGTACGTGAACAGCACCGATGGCGGTCGTTGTTAACCCGGGCCTCGACCGATCCGGTATGGAAGTCATTGATTCGATTCACATGTTTGATTTGGCAAAAGTTTTACGTCGGATGCCCTTCCTGACACAACCCTCTGTATTTATCCGGGCTTGGGACTGGCACAATAAGGCGCTGGCTTGTACCCCCTTGGGGCTACATTTTATTGCAGAGAAACCTATGGAAGAGAAAACGTCAGATGAAGCAGCCAATAGGGTTAACTTTTTCTTTGCAGGCTCTGAGTCTGATTCTGAACAGGAAGAAGACTCAATTGAGAACAGTGTGCGTTGATACAGAGCAGAGCCTGCCATCAGTTCAGATTCCTGTCCATTAGAGTGGTGGTCCAAACATGCAGGCTCACACAGAAGGCTGGCACCCTTTGCACAGAAGTTGGCCACACCTGCAACCTCCGTCCCTTGTGAAAGGTTGTTTTCTCTTTTTGTTCATATTGTCCAGAAGAAGAGAGCTTCTTTATCATCTGAAAATGTAAATGATCTTGTGTGCCTTAGCAACTGGCTTAGTGCAGAGGAGTAAAAAAACCATCAAGGTTTAGGAATCTACAAACTGCACTGAAAGTGTTTTCTGGTTCTTTTTTGACCAAAGGAAATCCACTATAAAAATCCGAGCTGTTAACTTTTTTGTGCTTCACCACACTCTAACATTAATGCCTTGGCAGTAGCAATGTAGGGGAAAGACAGGGTCCAGAGGCCTTGTCTCTGTTCATGCGCCAATATGAAAGTCAGGTCATCAGGACCTGCGCTGGCGCCTAATAAGTCAAAACAATAAGTAGAAGACATCTGGGGTGCCAGGAAAGAGAACTACACTACACACACACACAGTGCTGCACAATCACCATGGTTGAAGTTCAAGATAAGGGTGAAGGCTATCCACACAACACACACACGTAGCCTGTCTTAGGTATAAGAAGCATGTCACATGTTTTCTGGTGGTTCTGTCTCTGACTACGTTGACTACGTTGTTAGTAGGGCTGATGTGAATAGAGAGATTCCCCATCTGACACCTGTGCCCAACCTGATTTCCTCTTTTCCACCTCTTTCTGCCACAACAGCAATAAGCTTTAGTTTTGTATTTGTTTTGATAACATTGTTTAAGTCGAGATTTACACAAAATATTTATTTTATTTAACTGCTACTGTATGAAAAATGCTAATAAGTGTTTGCACAACAAATGTTATGGCATTTTCGTTCATATGGCAGTACACTTAAAATAACAGTGCACTATACACTACTTTTGAATTCATTATGTCAAGTTCTAGGAAGTGACAAACTGCACTGAAAGTGTTTTCTGGTTCTTTTTGGAGTGATTCTCCAAAGGAAATCCAGTATAAACATGGACTTTACAGACTAATCCCCTGCACAGTAAATCCCAGCAGTGAACTCTTTTGTGCTTTACCTCACTCTAACCGGGACATTTGTCACTGAACATAGTCTGGTTATGCTGCTCCCTGATGACAGTAAAATATTTCTGCTGTTCCCTCAGAAATTGCCTGTTTTAACGTTATGATTGTGGCTCAGGATTTTGTGGGCAGTTTATTTTTCATAACGAACAGGATAACATTAATGCCTTGGCAGTGGCAATAAACTTTAATTTTGCATTTGCTTTGATAACATTGTTTAAGTTGAGATTTACACTAAATATTTTATTTAACTGCCACTGTATAAAAAATGCTGATGTTAAAAGTGTTATGGCACTTTTGTTCATACAGCAGACCATTTAAAATAAAAGTGCACTATACGCTACTTTTGAATTCATTATTGGATTTTACGTATCAATGCGATTAATCACGATAACCAGGGAAATCATATGATTAATCACGATTAAAACTTGTAATTGTTGCCCAGCCCTAATTCTAACACAAAATATGCAAAATAAAATGAGCAGAGGCTGCTTGTGTAGAAGCAGACTAACAGAGGAACTCATACCTTGTCTGCTAACTCAGGTTTCACTCACCCTCTGGATTTCATCCAGTGTTGCTTTTATTTCCAAAGACATGAATGTTGCTGTCTACTTGTGCCTTTAGTAAGGCTTCCCACTGAGCACCTGCTGGTCATCATCCTCTGTTCATTTCCTGTCACCCTGGTCCCACAACACTGTGGATTTCATTGTTGGTTTGCCATCTTCAGAAGGCAACACTACCATACTCACCAAAGTTGACCATTTCTCCAAAGGCGTGTACTTTATTCATCCCTAAATTGCCTCCTGCTCGAGAGACTGCATATCTGCTTGTATAATGATTCCATTTAGTTCTGTGGCCACTCTGCTTCAGATAGAGCCTTATACTTCCTACAGGACAAAATCATTGTGTTGCATTATTCATACTGATGCATGATTCAAACATTCACTGATGATTAGACCAGAAGCTAACTAGATTCAGGAGTGTGCAGCTGGATAGCAATCAGGGAAACTAGTTTGTGGGTGTGTGTTAGAAAAACACTGCAACATTCACAAGAAGCGTCAGCTGATGTGAACCATGTCTCACAAGAAGAGCTCTCAGTGGACCTACTTGTTGATGAGCATGAAGCTAAACCAGTACAATCTTATCAGTCTGCAGTCTGTAGACTAACTGTCAGCAGATGAAGACTATTTAGTTCTGTGGCTATTTTCCCTAGAAGAGAACCTGACCTGCCAAGATGACTCCAAAGAACCACCAAGAACCCTGATGTAAAAAATCTTTTTTAAATCTGTTGAAATTTGACAAAGAAAACCCTGACCTGCCACAACATGTTCACTGGTCTGACGAAGCTACAGTTGAAACTACATATGATGTAATTTTGCTAAAATGATGTTGGACACTGTAGTTTTCTCCGGCCCCCTCCCCAATTGGACCTGTGATGACATGTATAGCTGTATTTTGTGGTGGTGTCCCGAAAACAATGTGGGCTACATAGACAACTGGAAGAATTTCTGGGGGAGACGTGGTCTGATTAGGAGAGATGGTGTCCATCCCACCGTGGGTGGTGCCGCTCTCATATCTAGGAATATGGCCGAGTTTATTAGAAAGCTAAAACATGGCTTCTTCGGGCTTGGCTCGGTCGGGCCCCGTGGCAGACCCGACCACCAGGCACTCATGTACGGGCTCCCCATCTGGGCCTGGCTCCAGATGGGGGCCCCGGACTACCTCCGTGCAGGGTCCTCTTGTTCCCTCTTTTCTTGTTCATGGGGTCTTTGTGGACCATTCTTTGTCTGGCCCCTCGCCTGAGACCAGTTTGCCATGGGAGACCCTACCTGGAACACAAAACTCCAGACAACATAGCTCCCAGGTTCACAGGGACACGCAAACGTCTCCACAACGATAAGGTTTTAGAAAAGTTACTAAACCTAAATTAAACAGAAGAGGAGCTAAAAACAAAAACTTAACTGAAATCAAAACAGCCTCAAATACAGTCTCAAATAATACTGCAATTAAATGTGGTCTGAATATCCAATCACTATCATCAAAATATCTATTAGTCAGTGATCTCATAGCTGATCAACGTATTAATTTATTTTGTATAACTGAAACCTGGCTGTAGCAGGATGAGTATGTTAGTATAAATGAATTTACACCCCACACTTATGTTAATTTTCATATCCCTCGTACCATAGGTTGAGGAGGCTGCGATATTTCAGTCAAGCCAATTAATCAACCCTAGATCAAAATCTGGCTATAGGTCTTTTGAAAGCCTCACTGTTAGTCCTTTCCCACTCAAACTGGAAAGTTGAAAAACCAGTTCTGTTAGTTACAGTATACCACCCACCTGGTCCAACTCAGAATTCCTATCTTTTTTCTGAGTTTATATCAGAGTTAGAACTTAGTACAGATAAAATCATGAAACTTGGAGATTTCAATATTCATGTAGGTGTAGAAAGTGACAGCCTTAGTTCTGGGTTTCTTTCGTTATAAGACTCAATTGGCTTTTCCCAGCATGTGAATGAATCAACTCACTGCTTCAGTCATATCCTCGATCTTGTTCTGACATATGACATTGAAATTGACAAGTTAACAATTTTTCCTCAAAACTCTCTCTTGACAAAAAACAGAGGAGGCTGGCTCCGTGGTATAGCTCTCAAATTCGTGCTTTAAAGCAGACGTCATGGAAATTAGAAAGAAAATGGTGTTCCAGCAACTCGGGAGAGTCTCACCGAGCCTGGAAAGAAAGCTTAAAAACGTATAAAAAAGCTCTGAGCAGTGCTAGAAGCTCATATTATAATAATAGAAAATAATAGATCACTAATAGAAAAAAAAACAAGAACAACCCCAGGTTTCTCTTCAGCACTGTAGCCAAGCTGACAGAGAGTCATAGCTCAATTGAACCAGTGATCCCTTTAGCTCTCAGCAGTGATGATTTTATGGGCTTTTTTACAGATAAAATTATAACAGTCAGAGAAAGAATCCATCAGCTCTTACCTACATTAGGCAGTAATCTTCTACTGAATTCAGCAGCTCCTGAATCAACTGCAACGCCTATTCTACATCTGGAATAATTCTCTTCTCTGAATCTCTCAGAGCTAGCTTATATAGTTTTATCATCTAAACCATCAACCTGTCTATTAGACCCAGTACCAACTAGCCTCTTCAAAGATATTTTCCACTTAATTAAGCCATTCATTCCAGATCTGATTAATTTGACTTGACCTTTGGGTTATGTACCCCAGACTGTTAAGACTGCAGTCGTCAAACCCCAACTTAAAAGACAGAATCTTGATCCAGATGTTTTGGCCAACTACAGACCCATATCGAACCTTCCGTTCATTTCTAAAATCATCGAAAAAGCAGGAGCAAACCAATTACATGACCATCTGCATAGGAATGGTTTGCTCCAAGAGTTTCAGTCAGGATTTAGAGGTCATCACAGCACAGGAACAGCGCTGGTTAAAGTCTCCAATGATATTCTAATGGCTTCAGACAATGGATCAGCCTCCGTACTTCTCCTCTTAGATCTTAGTGCTGCATTTGACACCATTGATCATAATATTTTATTACAGAGACTGGGACATGAAATTGGGATTAAAGGAGCTGCACTAAGATGGTTCAAATCCGATTTATCAGATAGACATCAGTTTGTTCATGTTAACAATAACTCCTCCTCATGCACTATAGCTAATTATGGAGTCCCACGGGGTTCGGCACTTGGATCAATCCTTTTCACTCTTTATCTGCTTCCTTTAGGCAACATTATCAGGAAACACAGCATCAATTTTCACTGTTATGCAGATGACACTCAGCTGTATTTATCAATGAAGCCAAAGGAAATTAGTCAGGTAGTCAGACTGCAGACACGTCTTGAAGACATAAAAGTTTGGATGACCCGTAACTTTTTACTCCTAAATTCTGATAAAACTGAAGTTATTGTACTTGGCCCTAAGCACCTCAGAGAAACCTTATCTAATCATCTAATCAGTCTGGATGGCATTACTTTGGCTTCCAACTCCACTCTAAGAGTAACTTTTGACCAGGACATGTCCTTTGTCTCTCACATAAAACAAGTCTGTAGGGCAGCTTTCTTTCACCTGCGAAACATTAGGAAAATCAGAAACATCCTGTCTCAAGAGGATGCAGAAAAACTAGTCCATGCATTTGTTACTTCTAGGCTAGACTGCTGTAACTCATTACTATCTGGATGTCCAGACAAATCTCTGAAAGGCCTTAAGTTGATTCAGAATGTTGCTGCACAAATATTAACAGGAACTAGGAAAAGGGATCACATCTCTCCTGTTTTATCTTCTCTTCTTTGGCTGCCGGTAAAATTCAGAATAGAATTTAAAATCCTCCTGGTAATGTATAAAGCTCCTAATGCCCAAGCATCATCATATCTCAGAAAGCTCATAGTTCCTTACTGTCCAAGGAGGCCACTCCGCTCTCTAGATGGAGGTTTACTTGTGGTTCCTAGAGACTCCAAGAGAAAATCGGGAGGCAGATCTTTCAGTTATCAGGCTCCTCTTCTATGGAACCAACTTCCAGTATCAGTCCGGGGGGCAGACTCTTTAGCAATTTTCAAGACCAGGCTTAAAACCTTTCTATATGACAGAGCTTATAGTTAAAAAGTTAAAGTTCATTTACTCTTTAGCAATGCTGCTAATGTACACAGCGTGTACATCATTGCCATGTCAGTGGCTTCAGCCAACGCAGATGAAGAAAATCTGCTGTTCTGAACTGTCAGCTATAGACATGACCTGTTCCAGAACGCAGAGTAGAAAGGTTTTACATCCAGTGGACGAGAATGCTGTCAGGGAAGCTACATCAAGGAAGTCAGGGCCCTGTTGTGCTACACCTAAACCTACGGAAAATTAATTTGCAGACTTTCTGGATAAGCTCAAACATGCAAACCCAAGAGCTGCAGTGCTTGTTAAATCTATGAGTACAGTCGATCGCACAACGGCTCTTTCCCATTTTAGATGTTTTCGCTGTGTTCAAACGTAAAGTTTATGCTGCCACTCAGTCTTTCTGCCACTCAGTGGGCGTAAACCACTGTGAGGTCGCATCTGTGACGTCATGTGCATTCCCTCTATAGGCCTCGACCGCTGGGGGAAGGACTGAGTACCTCTCTCTCTCCCTCCCTCCCTCTCCCTCTCTCTCTCTCCTTGCATGCACCAACATATCAATAACCATGTTTCTCCGAAGTCCCTGCTTCTCCCAGTTCTAAGCATGTGTAACTATTTACTAACCGTATTTTCCCGAAGTCTCTGTCTCTCCCAGTTCCTCTCCTCTCTCTCCCTGTCCTCATCCTGCAGGTGGTGAATCATCGCCACCCCCATGTTCCTGCGATGCCTGCTGCTCCCATATCTTCATGAATTCCATACAGCATCATTTTTATGAACCTCATGCAGCACTTCATGCATCAGGCAGCTCCCCCCCTCCCTCCCCCCGTGTGTGTCTCTCTCTCTCTCTCTCTCTCTCCCTCCCTCTCTCCTTCTCTCCCTCTCTCTCTCTCTCTCTCTCTCAACCCAACAGGGCGAGTTAGATGGCAGCCCCCCCCGAGCCTGGTTCTGCCCAAAGTTTCTGCCTCTCAAATGACGTTTTTCCTTGCCACTGTCGCCAAATGCTTGCTCATCGGGGGATCTATTTGGTGTCTAAATAATTTAATAAAGAGTTTGGTCTAGACCTGCTATATATGTAAAGTGCCTTGATGTAACTTTATTATAATTTGGCGCTATATAAATAAATCTGATTTGATTTGATTTGATGTAAAAAGGTTCCGTACACAAGTATCACAACATAATCCCAACACCTGCGGCTGTGCAGCCTCCGGTACATTATGGAGTAGATAAGGGATTCCCAGGTTTATCAAGGAAGACTCTATGATAATGTCAGGGCATCTGTTCATCAGCTGAAGCTCACTAAAAGCTGCTTATGCAGCAGGACAATAACGCTGAACATCCAACTAACCCACAACTGAACTGCTGGATTCAGTTTTTTCCATAGCAAGGGAAGTGCAACCAGCTATTAAGTCCAAGGTTCACTGATTGCCTCCACCAACACTGTGATTTCCTGATGATGATGAATAAAAACATACAGGATATCATCGTTTTTGTAGTGTTAGCTTCAACACATTGAGTTTGAGAAGACTCTGAATGGAGATGAAGCACAGATCACATTTATGACCATTTAACGAAGCAAACCAGTCATTCTTTGGCTTTGTATGTAATGAAATGTGTGTATTCACAGTATTTGAATCGCAGTCACATTATTTCCACAATTTACATTTTTCCAAGACTTCTAAAGTTCTTGGTTTGTGTAATTGTTGTTTACCCTCTCTGAGGCAACAGTATATTCTGGAGGTAATGTTTACTGCACTAAATGCAGCCACATATATTGCAGCTGTAATACACTGAATTTTTAAGGATGAAGACTTTCAGTAAATAAATAAAGTAAAGAAGAAGGCATATTTTCATCAATATAGCTTTTTTAGGTTAGGTTTGGACATTTTGTCCTTTTTATACTGGCAGTTCTACTATTGCAACAGACGATGTTTTTTTCATTCCTCTCTTCAGCTTTTGTACTCCTTTAGTATATAACCTGTTGTACAAAATGAAGTGATGTGGGGTGTATTTCGGACAACAAAAAAACTATGTTTAGACCAAGGTGTGACATGTGTACTGAAACTGATCTAATTTAATGTTTTACTGGAGCAGCCACTGACGTTTACAGCAATAGCAAGGCAAACAGACAATGGCTTTTTTTCCTTGAGTCAAATCTTTAATGTTTCACACTTAGAATGATTTAGAGACGCACTCTTGTTTAAATTAATAATTAAACAACACATACAAAGACACACATGTACATTTAACATTCCAGGTCTATCTACCTAAAAAAAAAACAAAAAAAAAAAACCCCATAAAAAGTCTAACGTACTAGTAATAATAAACACCAAGCCGCTATTGTTGGGAAAATTTTGATAAAATCTTAATTTACGCTTAAAGTCAAAATGGTAAAGATCTTCAGAGGTCATCACCTTCCTCATGATGAGTGTTTGTACACTGCATGTGCACCAAACACCACTCAAACTTTCATTTCTAAATGTTTATCCATCATGCTCTGAACTCACCTTGGCCTCAACCTCTTCATGAGGGTAACAGGAAGTTTAATTTTAAAACATTGATTAAAGTAGTTAACATGGTCCTATCTGACGTACAGACAGATGCATAAATGAAAGGAGTTGATCTTTCATCAGTTTGGGTCAATGAGGAATGTAAGAAATTAATCGCTTCTGGGAGATGACAACAAAGGAATGTGAACAAAACAAATTGTTTAGTTATGGCAATAGAACTATGGTCAACAACAACCTCTAAAATTTAGGTCCTCACCCAAAAAACTGAACCAGCTGTAATTGTTTGTATATGTGGACAGATGTGGCAGATGTTTAAGGTTAAGTTACATGTTGGATTCACTATGTGCATGTTTATCATTTTCAAAATCACTATCCTGGGAGATGAGCTTGTAGGGTTTCTTCCTTTCTTTTTCCTCCAGCACAGAATTTCCCATCTCCACATCTCTGCTGCGGAGCTCGTGTCGAGACAAGAATTCCACAATGCCAGCTCCGATCGAATCACCCAACACGTTCGTGGTGGTACGTAAACGGTCCCTGTATCCCAGCAGACAACAGAGAGAATCACAGGGCAAAATGGCAGGAAAATATGATTGATACACAGATAACTTAGCTGTATGTACCCAATCCTGGTCAAGTCCTTCTTATACAGTCACTATACAAAGTGGTGATTTGAAATGTTCGACAAATTATAGTTTTGTTTTTGTTTTTTTAGTTTATGTTATTAAAATTAGGCTTTGCTTAAACATCCATCCAACCAGAGTCTTGTCGCAGGAGCAGTAGGATACACTTCTGTTTAAGGGTTGTCAACGTCAAACTCCACCACTGTCAACTTCGTTCTGCTTAACATCTGCTTACTCATAAGCAAGGGACATCTCATCTAGGATATCCTCACTGACCGTAACCTTGATTTTCTGTCTGACAGAAACGTGGCAACACCCTAATGACGTTTCTCAATTTAAAAAATCAACTCCTCTGAGCCTTGTTTACATCTGCCATCCCCGTGGCAATGGCTGGTAAGGAGGTCTCGCGATAGTTCACCGTGAGAAGTGGAAAGTCCTCCCAGTATCTCAGCCTGCCTTTAGCTCATTTGAATGTATCACGTTTAAGCTGCCTGGACCAACTCCCACCATTGTTGTTACAGTCTAATGTCCCCCTAAGGCACAGTGACTTTTTGAATGATTTTGCCACTTTATTTACCCATCTATCCACTCCAATACCAAATGCATTATTGTTGGGGATTTCAACAAACACATAGACAGTAGTAATCTGGTTCTTACCAGAGATGTTTCATCATGCCTTGACAGTTTTGGATTCCATCAATACATACTTTTCCAACCCACAAAAAATGACATACATAGGACTTAATCTGCTGTTCTGGTCTCACCCCCTCCAAATGCTTTGCTAATGAACTTCATGTAACTGACCATTTCCTCCTTACCTTTAATGCCGTACTCTGCCTCTCTACAATCAAGTCTTCATGTCTCATTCCGGAATATGAAGGATATTAATACAGACACTCTCTGCCTCAATATTGACAATATTTTGATCCTGGACTACCGTTCAAACCCTGATGAACTCGTAGCACACTACCACAACAGCTTACATAAAATTCTCAACTCTCTTGCCCCAGGGAAAATATGGACTGCTTCCTTGTGCTCAGCTGCCCTGGTATACCCCTGAGATCCCAGTAATGAAAGCCAATGGTGGACAAATTGAGCGATAAAATAACTGGTCTAATTGTTTAAAAAGGAATGCACAAAACCCATATTCTACTCTGATTTGGTTAGAGCAATTGAGTCATTGCAAACTACTAATGACTACTAATACTATTAACTTCTAATGAAGGAAACACCAAAACACTGTTCTCACTCCTCAACAAAAACCTCTAGCCACATAACTCCCTACCCCCCTACTTGTACCCAACTTCTTCACTGAAAAAATACACAATATTCACAGCATTTATGTTCAAATTTACTCCTTTCTTGACGTCTCTCCCCATGTAAATGTCTCCCACACTGTCAACCATTTTCCAGTTCTCAACTCTCTGATGCTTCTGAAATCTCTGACCTCATTCTTAAATATAAGCCCCCCATTAAAGCACAGAAACTGTCCTAATATAAATTGCTAATGATCTCCTAATTGCAGCTGACTCCAGCTTACTCTCCATCCTCATCTTCCTTGACCTGAGTATGGCCTTTGACAGCATCTTACATCCCATCCTCCTCAGACGGCTCTTCTCCTTTGGCTTCCCACACACGCCTGTGGATTGGTTTTACTCTTATCTCTCAGGCTGCTCTCAGTTCATAAAGCTTAAATATTTCTAGACTGACCCATCCCCAGTCACTTCTGGTGTGCCTGAGGGCTAAGTCCTGGGGCCCCTTCTCTTTATCACTTATGTACTTCCCCTTGGCCATATTTTCTGTAAATTCAGTATTCATTTCCACTGCTTCATGATGCTTAGTTGACACCCAGTTGTACCTTTCCTGCAAACCGGACTGCACTCTCCCTCCCTCCTCTCTCACTTCCTGCTTATGTGAAATAAAATCTTAAAATCCTTCACCTCAAACTACCTAAAATTAAACCGCTACAAAAATGAAATCTTCCTCACTGGCACCAAATCCACACTGTCCAAAACTGACACCATCTCCTTCACAACTGACAATGCCTTAGTTTCCCCCTCCCCACAGCTTAAGAGCCTTTGTGTCATCCTCGACAACACTTTCATTTCAACCCCACATCAATAACATTACCTGGTCTGCATAATTCCATCTACGAAACATTAATAGACTCCACCCCTCTCTCAGCTCGCATACTGTCTCCATCCTTGTCAAAGCCTTGTGACTTCCCAGATTGACGATTGTACCTCTCTCTTCTTTGGCCTCCCTCAAAAGTCCCTTCATAAGCTTCAACTGCTTCAAAAGCTTCAACAGAACTCTGCTGCCAGTATCATCACCCAAACCCCCTTATACCATCACATCACCCCTATCCTCTAGTAACTCCACTGGCCCCGGTCAAGCAACATATAGAATTCCTCCTGTACATCTTCAAGGCCATCCACAACCCTACCCCTCCTTATTTTACTGACTGACATGCCATTCCAGCTCATTCCCTTCGATCCTCCTCCTCCATCCAATTCATTGTGCCCTCTGCCTGCCCCAGCACCATGGGGAGCAGAGCTTTTAAGCTGCTCTAATCCCCAGCTCTGGAACTCTCTGCCACCACATATGTAAAACTCTGACTCTCACCCTATCTTCAAGTCCAGACTGAAAACCCACTTGTTAAAATTGCGTACTCACTGTAGCTGCAACTACACTATCCACTATTTCTTAGATTGTATGTTGATTTTATCTATTGATATCTTCATTGAATGTACGGTGTCCTTCAGTGTCTTGAAATGTGCTTATAAAAAATGTATGACTGAAATCATTATTATTATTATTATTATATTATTACATTAAAAAATTGTGTATCTTTCCCCTGAAGCTCAGAGGTTGCCATTGTGACCTCAATAGATTATGGTGACAACTGCCCAAGAGCAAACTGATGTGAGAGAGGAGCGGACTTTTGGCTTGACAGAGCTCTGAAACTAGAGTTTTTTGTTACAGTTCTTTTGACTAAATGGTAACTCCTATCATTATAAATCACCTCATGGTTATTACTGCAAGTAGTTCCTGAGCAGTATATGGCTTTGATATTTTTAGAGCCTTTCCAGAGCCTATAGTTTATGTGCGTGTAAAAGCTGAAGCCTATTTAAATTGCCATCCTTGTAATTTAAGCAATTTCATGCTGTAACTTTCACAAGCATGCAAACATAAAAAATTTGTGCTGTTTTGCAGGATAATATTTTTTTCTATTAACATGATTGGTGTCAATTATTCTGTTAATGATTTAATATGATGTGGTTGGTATTTTTATTTATTTATTTTTATATATTGCAATCTGGAAACCACATCTGCTCTTTAGTTTACATAAACACATTTTAAGAATTTATTGCCTTCTTTCATGAGTTTTTTAGCCCCCCAAAAATGAAACACAATTTATAATGAATGAATATTAATTGTGATTAATTTAAATTAATCCACAGTGGCCATGAGATTAATCTGATAAAAAATTTTAATCATTTGACAGTCCTAATATATAGAGATATTTGAATGAGACCTGTTTTGCTTTAAAAAGCAACTGCTTTGTTAGGCATCTGTTGTCCTGTTTGTTTTCTTTCTTGCTCCCCCCTTCAGTTCTCTCCATTTGGTTTTTCCCTGGCTGGGTGTGGCTCCCTTCAGTCTCCTGATCTCTGCACTCCTGCTCCGCCTCTGTCACCAGCACACCTGTTCGACATCAACTCCAATCACTGCAGCACAAAAGCCTGGTTCTCCTCACCATTCTTCGCCAGTTCATTGTTGAAACACCCGTGGTAACTACTAGGCTTTTTTCCTTGCTCTCAGTGTGAATTCGTGTTTTTGGCTCCCCGGTTTTTTGACCCAGTTTCTGATTTTTGGATTAAGCTATTGGATCACGGACTTTGTACTGTTGCCTTGCCCTAACCTGTCTGTTGTCTTTTTCTAGTGCCCTGTCATTTTGCTCCCCCAGCCAGCCACGCTCGGCCTCATGCTTTTGTTCTCCGTTTTCCCTCGAACTGTCTCACCCTCGTCATCTCCCTCCACGGACCCAATTCAGGCTCTGTTGTATTTTTTGTGCGGCTTGCAATAAACATATCTTTCCTTGATCTGCATAGTGATTCCAGTCATCTGTTCAGTAAGCATTATCGCTTAACAGGCTTGGGGACAGGCACAGTGGTCATCTTGAGGGTTCAACAAAGGAAGTGAATTAGTTCCTCCAAGACACCTCAGGCTAGGCGAGAGCTAGGGCTAGCCCCACTTCCCAATAACAGAGTTCAATCAGAAGGAACAGTCACTCCATCCATCCCAGAGGAGCTGGTCAAGAGCTCAGGGAAAAGCTTTGACACAAGCTTGAAAGACACCGCCACCATCCAAAAGACCACGCAAGAGCTTGGTGCTTGGCTCATCAAGGTTGACAGGTCTGGTCTACTTGGTAGTTTTAAAGCCTGGATCTACCTGCAATCCATCCTGCCCAGAGTCTTGTGGTGTCCGCTGGTCTACGAAGTCCCAATACCAACAGTTGAGTGCCTCGAAAGGAAGATAAGTGGCTTTCTGCGGAAGTGGTTGGGCTTTCCACGCAGCCTCACCAGAGCAGTACTTTATGGGACAAGCAACACCTTGCAGCTACTGTTCAGTGGTCTCAAGGAAGAGTTCATGAGGGCCTGCATGCATAAAGCCTTTCAGTACAGGGATTCCAGGCTCTGAAGCACTGATTCGCAACCATTGTGCCGCGGCACATAGGGGCGCCGCGAGAAACTACCAGGTGCGCCACAGAAGACCACCCAACCTCACCCGACCGCCACTCCAAGGCTTAGAGTACCAATCAGGCAAAATTGGACAATCCTCCATGGCACATCCGACAACCCCCCACGGCACACCCACGCGCCGGAGAGCTGGCAGAGTCATGCCTGAGAAAAGGTGCTGGTGGGCACCGTGGTCAGCGGCAGAGCGATTTTGGGCTACTTCCAAAGGACCTAGGTCAGCAAAGCCCAGGGCAAAGATACACAACCTTCTCCAGGAAGAGGTCCGAGCAGGGATGGAGAAACAACAAGTTAGCAGGGCAGTAGGACTCTGGCAGCTGGGAGCGTGGACTAGATGGGAGAGTACACTGCAGCGCAGGTTCACCTGGTCAAACATCATGCAGGCATATGTCTGTCACGTCCAATTCCTGGAGCAGGCAGTGTATGACGCCTTGCCAAGCCCAGCAAACCTCCACATCTGGGGAAAGAGCGAGATGCCCTCCTTCTTGCTTTGCTCTGGAAGAGGCTCATAGGAACATCTCCTCAGCAGCTGCCCAAAGGCTCTGGCAAATGGCCACTATCACTTGCGACACGACCAGGTGCTTAAGGCAGTTGCTGAGTTGAGGGTTTATCGTCAGCCATAACACTGGCAAACACCACCACACACCCACGAAAGCAGTCACCTTCATCAAGGTGACTGCTTTCATTGTTGGCAACAGAGGATTTGTAGGACGCTCCCTCTGCAAGGTCCTCACTCAGTTGGGCGTCACAGGAGCAGCCAAGAAGAGGGCCACTCAATCTGCCAGTGAGGTCGCAGAGAAAGCCACTAAGGGGTTTTAGTTGAAGCAGCACGATCCATGGGTAGCTGCTGGGATGCAACATGGGGCCTGATCAACCCTGGCTGGGTCGACTGAGACCTGAAACACACTGATGATGTGTCCCTGTGAGTCTTTGAGATGTTTTTGAATACTAGGCAATGCAAAGCATATCGATATTGCCAGTTCAGGTCACAATAACCACCTCCTCAGTTGAGGTGAGGACAGGACCTGTCAAGTTTAAGGGTGAGAGAGCAGACTGAAATTGAGCTGGCTATCTGCAGTCATGAACGTCAAGTAGGTTCTCACTTAGTTGTCTCATTGCTTCATCAGTATTCAAAGCAGCTTTTGTCACCAGGTTTAACAAGTTAGCACATATTTCACATATTGTGATTGGTTATTGATTGGTTGAGCTTGCTGTTTGTTGAGTTGAGGATCCATATTCATCATTTAGAGTTTATGCTTTAATTATGTGGCAGAAGTGGAGAGGTGACAGGAAATGAGAATGCAACAATGGGCCTCAAGTGGATTTGTACTTTTTTTTTTTCCATCACTGATGTCTGAACCCTTGGATTCAAGTGTAAGAATGAAGTGATGGCCATTGTTGCTTGACATGCTGCACCTGTATGAGCTCCATTTAAGATTTCGAGCTCAGGAACAAATTCTTTTTATCATGTCACGATTCTTAGTTAGTTAATTTTAATTAGGAAGTAGCTGACAGCAGTGCTCTCCAGTGAGCGCCCCACTGCTGAAAGGTGCTGATCTGTGTCCTTAATTCAATTTAAGACCCATGCTGGACCCCCTGCAGTTTGCCTACTGGACAAGCAGGACGGTGGATGATGCAGTCAACATGGGGCTGCACTTCATCGTCCAACATCTCAACTCCCCAGGGACATACACACGGATCCTGTTTGTGGACTTCAGTTCGGCGTTCAATTCCATAATTCCGGGAATCCTGAAAGATAAACTCACCCAGCTCGCCGTGCCAGACTCCACCTGTCAGGGATTTACAACTTCCTCACCGACACGAGACAGCAGGTGAGGCTGGGAAGCATCTTCTCCAACATCTGCACCATCAGCAGGGAAAGAACTGCTCTTCTCCCTCTACACCAACGACTGCACCTCGGATGACCTGTCTGTGAAACTTCTCAGTTTGCAGACGACACAACGGTCATCGGCCTCATCCAGGATGAGTCTGCCTACAGGCACAAGGTGGACCAACTGGCCGTCTGGTGTGGTCAGAACCACCTGGAACTTAATCTGCTCAAGACTGTGGAGATGACAGTTGATTTCAGGAGACACCCACACACCCTACCCCCGCTCAGAACCCTCAACAGAACAGTGTGTAGTGTGGACTCATTCAAGTTCCTGGGAACCACAATCTCCCAGGACCTGAAGTGGACCTCCAACATAGACTCTGTCAAGAAGAAGGCCCAGCAGTGGTTGTACTTTATGCGTCAGCTGAGGAAGTTCAACCTAACCCTCAGGAGCTGCTGGTCATCTACACCGCCATCATCCAGTCTGTTTTCTGCACTTCCATCACTGTCTGTTTTGGATCAGTCACCAAGCAGGACAGGAACAGACTGCAATGGACAATAAGGTCTGCAGAGAAGATCATTGGGGCCGACCTGCCCTCCATCCAGGACCTTTACAGGTCCAGAGTAAGGAACCGGGAAGGTACTATTGCTGCAGACCCCTCACACCCCTGACAGAAACTGTTTGGACTGCTTCCATCTGGTAGGCGTTACAGAGCTCTGTTCGCCAAAACCACCAGATTTGAAAACTCTTTCTTCCCCCAGGCTGTCTGCCAGATCTCCCCATAAACCAGGGGTGGGCATTTATTTTCAATCAAGCGCACTCCCACCATGCAAGCATTTCAAAATAAAAGCTGATTTAGATTATTTTGTCTTTATCTTTAGCCCAGATGTGGGCATTGTGCGGCCCGCAGGCCATATCTGGCCCGCACAGTCATTAAAGGCTAAACCTTTGCCTTATGAAGCAAACCTTTAGCGTCATAAGTAAAGCGGTGCGGTTTTTCCTTAACGTCACGGGCCGGAAGTAGTGATCGTGCGGGCCGCACAACGCCCACGTCTGCCATAAGCCAACTGTAAACCTTATGCACATTTGCACATTACGGCACTATTCCACTACAAATATTTCTAATATTTCTAATGTCAATGTATATATTTATATATTTTCTTTGTCTTTCCCTTAATGTGTCCAAGATAGAAACAACGGAGTCAAATTCCAGGTATGTTTACATATACCTGGCAATAAAATCTGATTCTGATTCTGAAGATTTTAAGATTTACTGAACAACTATAATATCAAGCCCAGATTGTCCATATATTGGATCAACTAAGTGCCTAGGACACCAGCTAATGAAGGGGCACCAAATGATGTCAATAATGAAACCTTTAAAATATTTGCAATTTTTCTATATAGTAGTTACTGGAGTTATTGCAAACAAGTGCAAAAAAAAATATTATGATTCAGGTGCAAACTATCTAACCCTAACCCTAATATTTACATTCTCTGTTACTTATATCTACTTGAAACCCACGTGCTGAGGTAAGCGTGTGTTACTTGAGTTCAGATCACTGGTGGTACTATTTGACTTTGGGTCGCCTATCCAGTGCTGCCAGATATAAAATAATTATCATATTTATGCAATGGTTTTAGGCCCTATGATATATAATAAATAGTTTAAAAAAGGGCCAAATATATGATAGTTTTGGCATTACTGTGCACAAAAGAAAACAAAAAAACAAGTTGTTTCTATTTATGTGAACAAGACACTGATGCCTGGTCAAATTAGCAGCGGTTAGAAAGAGAAAGAGAAAGAGAGGCTGCATAAAACAAAACAAGTAAACATGAGTTCGGAGGAAAGAAGTGCTAAAGAATAGATTCTGACAGCAAATTGTGGCAGTTCTGTGCACAAACAACAGCTTTGTTTTTAAATGCACTGTCCTTTACAAGTTGTTTTAGTACATGCAACAGTTTGGATAAAATTAAGATAATTTTAAAGCGGCAGTATGATAGTTCTTAATTTCCCATCTGGCAACACTGTGCCTATCTCTGTGATTATCTCTATGGGTTTCTGTGGTTGAGATCAGCTGCTCACTTCAACTTATTTACAGTTAATCTTCACTGAACTCACAGTTGGTTAAGCAATTCATTTTCACCAATTTCTAAATCACTCAGGCAATTCCTTAGCTCTGCTGATTTAGCTTAGCAATTAGCAATGGCACCTCACTCTCCTTCTTTCTCTCCTCTCTTGCCTTCTCCCTCTTCTGCTCTCACTTTCTCCTTCTTTATGTATGTCAAGTTCAGTTACTCCTCTACCTTCTTTAGTGATAATGGTACATTTCTTAAATGCAGGTTGTTTATAGATATGCAGGAGAGACTTAACTAGTTAACTAGCGTGGGTCCACACCGTAGCTAGTCCAATTTATGCTGGTGTAGCTAGCCGGTCCCCTGTAGTCGGTACAGGCCAACTTAGAGCAGCCCCTAAAGCAGTTCAGAGAGTCACCCCCCCACAGCAGTTCCCGAGCAGCAGGGATCTACTCAGGGTGGCGGGGTGACTCTCCGAGACAAGAGGCATAGCTGTAGGCAGTAGGCCCCAGATCACCACCAGCCAGTTAATGTTTCCAACAGGTTCTCCCAACTCAGCGACACGCCTGCTGAGAAACCGACTCTAGTTATTGGTGATATTCTTAGGAACGTGAAGTTAGCGATAACAGCAGCCATAGATAAGTGCATCCCTGGCACCAGAGCGGGTGACATTTAGTCTTATCTGAAACTGCTGGCTCAGGATAAGCGTAAATATGGTAAAGTTGTAATTCACCTGACATTGCAGTCCAAGGTCACAAACATTAATGTGGCGTCAGTGTGTAATTTTGCAAAAACGATGCCGGACACTAGTTTTCTCTGGACCTCTGTCCAATCTGACCAGTGATGATATGTATAGTCGCATGGCCTCATTCCACTGCTGGTTGTCCAGGTGGTGTCCAGAAAACAATGTGGGCTACATAGATAGCTGGAAGACTTTTTGGAGGAGACCTGGTCTGACTGGGAGAGATTGCGTCCATCCCAACGTGGAGGGCGTTGCTCTCATATCTAGGAATCTGGCCAAATTTACTAGAAAGTGAAAGCCGTGACATTCCCGAGTCCAGACCTGGAGGCCGAGCTGCAGTTTATCACACTTCTCTGCGCCTCAATAAAATAAATAAATAAATAATAATATTTAATCCTCAATAAAAACTGTGTCTGTCTCCCGACACTGTTAGGAACCTTGGAGTCATTTTTGATCAGGACAAACCTTTGTCCCTTTATATAAAACAAGTCTCTAGGACAGTCTTCTTTCACCTAAGCAATATTGCAAAGATCAGAAAATCCTGTCGCAAGAGGATGCAGAAAAACTAGTGCATGCATTTGTTACCTCTAGACTGGTCTATTGTAATTCACTGCTATCAGGATGTCCCAACAATTCGTGCTGCTGCACGAATATTAACAGGAACTAGAAGCAGATCACATTTCTCCTGTGCTAGCTTCTCTTCATTGGCTACCAGTAAAATTCATAATAGAATTCAAAATCCTTCTCCTGATGTAAAAAGCTCCTAATGACCAATGACCATGCATCCCATTCACAATCATCTCACGTGCTCTGCCTCAGCTAATCATCCATGCACCTGTGAAACCCTTCTTAAGCCCCAGCTCCACACACACCATCTGCCAGATTGTCTTCGCTCTCATGTAAGCCTTTCGAGCAAGTTACCTTGCTGATCACCCGTTGCCGACCCATTTCGTCCCCATTCCTGCCTGCTTGCCTTGCCCTCGGGTTGATTGTCAGATCCTGACCTGTTTCTGTTTTGACCCTGCCTGCTTGTCTGATCCCTGGCAACCGACCTCGCCTTCAGTCCCTGACACCGAGACAACCTGTAAATCCCTGGTGTGCTGGCTATCTGACCCCTCGCCTGTCCCTGACTATCCAACTGTCTGCCCCCTTGTTCTTGTTTGTCTGGACTGCTGAGCACATCAAAGACTCTGCTCTGCGAGTTTGCGCTCCGGCTGTTCCATTACCATTGCCTACTGAGTGTTCAATAAATAGTTTTGACTGCTGCATCTGCCTGCTGCCTCGCATCTGGGTTCTTTTCTGTGTGTTTTGCCTTGACACTCTGGTCTATGTTCCGGCTCAATACCTGTTGCTTCAATAGCTACCATTGGTTATCATTACACACTACTACTCATTTCCCATTGTTTCTTCATCTGCTAGAAACCAAACTTCCCCTACTGCTAATATTTACTAGTGAAAATTTACTGTAACAAGGTGGCAATACCTGTATGTTTACTGTATATTTTGTTTACATTTCCTATGGTATCTTCTCTCCTCCTGTTCTTGTTCTTTCTGTATCTTTCTCCATCCCTCTGCCAAGTCCCCCACCCCCTTCTTAACCCAACCAGTCGAGGCAGATGGCTGCCCTCCCTGAGCCTGGTTCTGCCTCTTTTAAAGGAAGTTTTTCCTTGCCACTGTTGCCAAGTGCTTGCACTTGGAGGGATATGTTGGGTCTCTTTAACAACTATATAAAGAGTTTGGTATAGACCTGCTCTATGTGTAAAGTGCCTTGATGTAACTTTGTTATGATTTGGAGCTATGTAAATTTATTTGATTAGATTTCATCATATTTCATTGCTACTATTGAGGGTTATGGATATGTGCTGATGATTGTGGTCAAGAGAAACCTGTAGAGGAAATTTAGAGCATTTCTTGTACTACAGCTGTCTGTTTACAGTAGTGATGATGGTATCGTCATTATTTCTTTGTTTATTTAAACCATTTGAAATAATTATATACTCCATCATTTCATTTCCTTCTTATAACCACTACTTATATGATTATAATATGGCGCTTATGTTTTTATTCTTTATTTAGATAGTAAGTGGCAGAGAGGCCGAGGAGAGGAAACACGGAGAGAGGCAGAAGGGAATGGCCAGTAGCATATGTCCCAGGCAAGAAGCGAACCTGGGACACTGCAATATTGGCCGTAGCAAGCTATCTTTAGTAGAGACTTAATATTTGTGTTTTATCGTTCCATCTCTCAAGATAGCTTATTTTAGCTTAAGATCTGAAAATTATCAGAAGCAGCTAGATTTCTATAACCATCCTCTATAAATCTCACTAAATAAAATATCATATATAATTAATTTTCAGTAGGGCAGTTCAGCAGCATAGTGGTTAATGCTGTTGCCCCACAATAAGAAGGTAGCGGGTTTGGTTCCCGGGCCTGGGGCCTTTCTGTGCGGAGTTTGCATGTTCTCCCCGTGCCTGCTTGGGTTTCCTCCCACCGTTCAAAGACATGCATGTTTGGGTTAATTGTTGACTCTAAATTGTCTGTAAATTTTCCGTCTGAGTGTGAGTGTGAGTGGTTAGTTGTCTCTGTCTGTCTCTGTATGATAGCCCTGCGATGGACTGGTGACCTGTCCAGGGTGTACCCTGCCCTCGCCCAGTGTGAGCTGGGATTGGCTCCAGCACCCCCGTGACCCAGAAACAGATAAGCGGTTGAAGATGAATGAATGAATGAATTTTCAGTAATTCGTGCATCCAAATTCTGGCTCGAAGGGTTAGATGGAATTATGAGTAATCTTTTTTTATGAGACACCCCTCATATTTAGACCACACAATCCTCTGCTAGAGACTGTACTTATTCCTTTTCAGTATGAGAAGGGCCCTGGTTAGAAAGGCTTCATGGAGGCAGGCGATTCATATTTGGTGCATCCTAGTAAAAGGAAAATAGGGTTTCTTCTTATTACCCCAGTTTGCTCAGTAATTTCTGGTAAAGGGTATTCTAATTGGAATGATTAATTTGGGAAACCTAATTATGTTTCTATGTTAAAACATAGCAGAAATATTCAATACAAAAGGCAAGATGTAGAGCAAGACTCCAGGGAGGCAGAAGAAGTGTGTCACTAGGTGGTAGTAGATGCTGTTTTTGACCTTTAAAATGAAAGAAATTATTCATGTAGGGGTGTGAGGTACAGCTACAGCACAACCGGTCATACTGTTACTAATGTTAATAATGATAAACTACCAAACAACAGAATTTCCCTCCAGGGATTAATAATGTATTTCTTTCTAATTTAACTGGATGTCATTTTCTTTTATTTTTTAAAGATTAATAACGGAAAGCTACTCACAGAAACCAATCAACGGCAATGATGAGAGTTATATCATCAGTAGGAAGTCCAACAGAGGTTAGAACAATAACCATGGTAACCAGGCCAGCCTGAGGGATTCCAGCGGCTCCAATACTTGCTGCAGTCGCTGTGATGCTGAAAGACAAAAACACAGGTGAAACACTGACTGTCACTGCAAGGACTTATTTTCCATTATCCTCTTTTTAAGGCTAACCTTATGGTGATTATCTGACCAAAGTTCATCTCCATATTGTTGACCTGTGCAATGAAGATGGCTGCCAAGGCTTCATACAGAGCTGTTCCATCCATGTTGATGGTGGCGCCCACAGGCAGGACAAAACGTGTGATTCGCTTATCGATTCTGTTATTTTCCTCCAGACATTTAAAAGTTACAGGAAGGGTGGCTGAGCTGGGACATGAAAGGTAAACACAATAGTATAAGTGAACTATATGCATCAGTAAGCAATCACTCACTCACTCTGTCATATCCACTCTATGTCCCTCGATCTGTCATCATCTGTTTGTCATTACTGTGACCTCCACCCTGTCATATTTACTCAGTGCCCTCACTCTACCTTCACTTTGTCATCGTCCCCCAATCATCTTCTCTTTTTTCTTCCTGTCATTACTGTCACCCTCACTCTTTCATCCTCTCTTTGTCATCACTGCCACCCTCATTATGTCATTAGACCGTCACCCTCTATGTCATCACCTTATATCTCTAACATTGTCATCTTTTTGATCTTCACCATTGCGCCCTCACTGTGATCGTCACTCTGTGATTCTTGTATGTATCATATCAACTCAATATCCCTAAATCTGTTATCCTCACTCGCTCATCCCCTCTCTGTCATCATATTTATCATCACTATCAACTTCCCAAATTCCCTCTGTCATCATCGCCATCATTGTCATCCCATCCTGTCATCTTCACTCTGTAACCCTCACTGTTATCAATCTGCTACCCTCACTTTATTAACACTCCACCCACTCAGCTCTCTCATCCTAACATTGTAGTCGTTTTGATATCCTCACGCTCTCATAGTCACCTTCACACTTTAATCCTCTCTTAGAGTGACTATGACAGAGTGAGGGTGACAAAGATAACTATCTCCCTTAATCTGTCCTTCTCACGCTTTCCTTAGTCATCTTGACACTTCCACACTCGCTCTTTTAATGAATTTGTTACCCTCATTACGATTTCATTACTGTGTGATCCTTACTCTGTCAACACTTTTTCAAACTAAGTTTGTCATCCTCTGTCTATCATCAGTTTGTCACAGTCACTCCTTAAGACCGGGGGGGCGAATAGAGAGAGAATGCAATAAAAATGCATTTAATGTCATCAGTTTTCACCCTTACACGTCACTTTATCATCACTTTTTAAAACTCACTCAGTCATCCTCACACTATCACCCTAACCTTAACATCACTTTCTCAGCCTCACTCCTTCCCCATCATTCGGTCATTGCTTTGAGACCCTCTCACTGTCATCACTCTTATCCTCACTGTTATCCCTTTGTAACCTTTACTCGTCCTTACAATTTCAACCTTGCTGTCATCTTCACTAATTAGTACCTCTGGGCCTGCACAGAGCCACTATTGTTATTATTTGCGTTTCTTATTCTTACTTATTATTATTCCTCTTCCGTAAAAATTTCAATTGCAAACTTGTCGGAGGGCTTTGAATTGACCCACATGGACCTAACCCCATCATCTGGGGCCTGTTTGGAAATAGTGTGCTATTGTTTTTGTAAATGGCAAAAATGCAGCCAAAAAAGCCCATTCATTTTGGATGAGAGATGGCGAAAATCCCCAGAAATTTTAAGCTTCTTCAAACCTCTGATACTTCGGCATACTTACAGCTACACAGTCCATTTAAACTGTAAAACGTAGGAAAATATGTTCTCTACTAAATCGTGTATTCATCTCTCTGATATCTTGTATACTTTTAGATCAGTGATTGTTCAAGTGTCATGCTCAGTTTATCTCATTTTGGGTGAACATTTTAGTTTCCCGTGTGTGTATTGCACGGAATGTTCTCATCTAAAGTGGAACGATCTTAAGTTAGAGTGCGTGGGTGAGGTGATGATTATCGAAAAAAAAAAAAAGTAAATCGCCCTCACAGGCATATAGTTTGAGGTACACAAGTAATTTTCTCCAAAGTAGTAGAGATTCTTGTCCTCTCTTGAAAAATGTGTCTACTTTAACTGTAAGACAAACAGAATTTGAACTGTGCCCCTCTAAAGGACATGCTCAGCCCTCGTGTTTCCCACTTCTTTCTATGTAAATTTCTCAGGAGAGAACGTGAGCCGTCCACATTTTTCATATGTTTCTAAATTGCTCTTGTGTCCACATTTTACATCCCAGAAACACCAAAATATACACATAGCTTCGGGAACTTGTGGCGCTCAGCGTCTGCTCAGTTTTCTGATAGGAGTTAACATTTTGTCACAAATTGCCCCAGAGTCTGAGCTTCTCTAAACCATTTTCTGTTGTTTGAGAGGAGGATGATGCAATCCAAGCAATGACAACCCCTGAGCTTCAGGGGAGACACACAGCTGCAATCAATGATGTAATCAGGCACTCCAAGCAATGATGTCATCAGACTGATATGAGAGCAGCTGATCAACTGTTACTAACTGTTAGTGAAAACGCTAAACGAAGCCGTAACATAAGCTATTCGATTGGCATTATAGTCACATGTCTGTCCCAAATATGTGAGCTAGTAGGGCTCTACTAAACATACTGGTAGGTCCAGCAGCTTGTTTTAGATTATGCTGCATCCCCCCACCCCAATTTTAATTTTTTCTTCTCCGATTGTGAGAAATTAATGGTGGTTTTGGACATTAGCAGAAGGCTACATTCGCCTACAAACGATCCTCGGTGACCGTTGCTGTAGTGAAGACGCCAGTGGAAGCCGTAACATAGGCTCATCAATCGTCATCGTCACTAGTGTTGCCAACTCAGTGTCTTTTTCACTAGATTTAGCCACTGTTTCTGGTGTTAATGGAGACTTTTCTGGTGTAGACTGACGTGAAAGCTCACATCGCTCTGTAGCTCCCAACAAGCAGCAGCAGCAGAGGGTGCTGCCGTGAGACCCGCCCCAAAGCCCTCACAGCGCTCAGACTCACAGTGGCCTCTTCCCAAAGGCAGTCAGTACAGAGAGGACATCCTCACCCCTCCATTAGCGTTCATACTGCGAATGAATCAAATGTGATCCCACCCTGGATGTAAAAGCAAATTTTCACTGTGAAAAGACGTTTGGTTGCCCTATATTTCTAACATTAAACAACACAGGACAAAATTGATTTTTCCTATGTAATGTGGCTCTCGACAAGCATTAATAAATGTCATGAAGTTATTCAGAAAAGTGATGGCCTGTTCCAATGGCAAAAAAGAAGAAAGAATCAACAGAAGAACATTCATTTATATCTGTAAACACATTTAACTCACTTTTTTTCTCTCCCACGACGTTAGACTCTCTCCTACATTGTCTATTACAATGACATGCCTATCATCAATAAATTATGCAGATTGATTGATTGATTGCCTTTCCTTACTCAGGAGCTGGCAACACCAGTCGTCACACGTCTGTCCCAAATACATGGGCTAGAAGGGCCCTACTAAACACACTAGTAGGTTCAGCAGACTCATTTTTTCACTCGTGTTTTTCATTTGAACAGCATTGGTGGAGCCCGGTGGGGGCGGAAGGCTGTTATGGGAATGTGCTGTCATGTGACTGTCAAGGTGGAAAATGTATTATGTTGTACATACACTCACAATACAAAATTGTGTCTTATATGAGCCCTTTGTGAAAACTGGGGGCACTACAGTAAAAATATAATAAGAAGTAATTTCTCCAAAGCAGAATATGATCGGGGTGACTTTTGAAGACTGGAAAACAAATCATGTACTCATCCTGGCAGCAGTCCCCCCGAGGCACTCTTGAAATTTCTGCCAAGGAATTTTCTAGTTTAGTGCCACGGGCTTCAGCACAGAGGCACTACTTCTACAGCTAGAATAGCTTAATAACTTAATCGTCTCCATACTTATTATTTAGTGCCGCAGGCTTCAGCACAGAGGCACTACTTAATCTTCTCCATACTTATTATTTATTTATTATTATTCCGTCTAAATTTTCGGCACGTAACTCGCAGCTTTGAAAAAAGCCCGACAATATATATGTCAAAACGTGTGGATTGATTGGGAATGGTATGCTATCCCTTTTAGTGTCGTGATTCCAATTTTTCCCAAAGTTATTCCCAAAAAAAACGGCCAAAATTTTTCATAGGAAATAAATTGGAACTAAAAAAAAAACACCACAAAACTTCACCTTTTTTCTCAGTCACTTAGCTCTCTCATACCTGCACGTAGAAATGTCATTCAAACTTTAAAATGGAGGAAAACATGTGCTTTTCCCAAAACACCAAACCGTTTTTACATAAAAAGTAAACTTTTCAAACCACCAGCACTCAAAGGAGTAGTCCAAATCCCTTTTTCGTCAAAGCTAGAGTGGAGCAGCTTGTTCACTTGAGTGAGAGAAACATGAAAAAATAAACATCATTTTCATTTTAAACTCAAGCTCACGGCCAAACCGTAAAAAGGAGACAAATAATTTTTTTGTCAGAATGTAGAAATAGGTGTTGGGATTTATAAAATCTTATTTTGAGAGGTGACCTTTGCACAAAATTTAAATGGGGGAGCCCTAATCGCCAACAACACCTGTGTCTGTCCCAATTGAACGTAATGTAAGCCAACGTTTTATTCAAAACAATCTCACTCTGTCTTCGCGCTGTGCTTACTCGCTCATTTTAAGGAGTTTCTGATTCAAATAAAGACTCTCAGAATCTGCCGGCTTTTCTGTATTTCACAGTGTTCTCACTTTTCGGACAGGAGCTATGGTTTGCTCACAATTTGCAGTAGAGTGGGATCTGATCAGAAATCACTTTCTGGGGAGCGTTTGACTGCGTGACCGTTGCTGTAGTGAAGACACCAGTGGAAGCCATAACATAAGCTCATCAATTGTCATCGTCACTAGTGTTGCCAACTCAGTGTCTTTTTCACTAGATTTAGCCACTGTTTCTGGTGTTAATTGAGACTTTTCTGGTGTAGACTGACGTGAAAGCTCACATCGCTCTGCACCTCTCAAAGAGCAACAGCAGCAGCGGGTGCTGCTGTGAGCCCCGTCCCAAAGCCCTCACAGCACTCAGACTTACAGTGGCCTTTTCCCAAAGGCAGTCAGAGCAGAGAGGAGATCCTCACCCCTCCATTAGCGTCCAGACTGCAAATGAATGAAATCTGATCCCACCCTGGATGTAAATGCAAAGTTAATCCGTGAAAAGACCTTTGGTTGCTCTATATTATAACATTACATAGGAAAAATCAGTTTTGTCCCCTATTGTTTAATGTGACTCTCGACAAAGCAAATCTCGACAATGGTCTGTTAATGCCTGTGTGGTGTTATTTTCAAACTTTCGAAATTTTTTTGTGAGTTATTCATAAAATAAAAAGGTTGTATCTCCCAAAACACAAACCGAGTTGGAGTTATAAGGTTCTATCTCCAGTAGATTCAACATCCAATCGTAAACCGGAATGAACACGGATGAACCAATCATAACCCACCTCTTAGCTATGTTGCGTTGTTCATTCTGTGGGCTTGTGAAGTGACCTTCATCAAAGACGTTCTGCCTTCATGGCGCCCAAAAGGAAACAAAACGTTTCAAAAGGAGCTAACAGTACCAGAAATCGGTAAGTAGAACCTTAGTAGTGTGAGTATGTAGCACATTATTTAAAAATCATAAGCTATCAAGTGAGCTAGCTAGCTAGTTTACGAACGTTAGCATAGGTTAGTTTGCCTGTTTCAATGGCAAAAAAGAAGAAAAATCAACAGAAGAAAGTTCAATTATAGCTCTAAACACATTTAAGATGTTTTTTACTCAATTTTGTCTCTCCCCCGGCGTTAAGACTCTCTCTACAGTGTCTATTATAAATACACGACTATGGTCAATAAATTATGCAAATTAATTGATGGTGATTGATTGATTGATTGACTTTCCTTCCTGAGGAACTGGCAACACTGATCGTCACGTCTGTCCTAAATGAGAGCACTACTAAACATACTAGTAGGTCTAGGGCACTGAAGGTTGTTATGGGAATGTGCTGTCATGTGACTGTCAAAGTGGAAAATCCAAGATGTTGTACATACCCTCACAATACAAAAATGTGTCATATATGAGCCCTTTGTGAAAACTGGGGGCGCTACAGTAACAATATTTCTCCAAAGCAGAATATGATCGGGGTGACTTTTGAAGAATCAAAAATAAATGGTGTACTCATCCCGGCAGCAGCCCCTGTGGCACTCAAAATTTCCCTGGATATCTCTAGTTATTATTCCTCTCCCGAAAAATTTTAGGCGCAAACTCATTGGAAGGCTTTGAGTAAACCCACACGGACCTATCCCCATCATCTGGGCCATGTTTGGGAATGGTGTGCTATGTTTTTCTGGGAAGAATACGATACTTTGGCACTGTAAACAGCGAAAATACAGCCAAAAAAGCCCATTAATTTCGGAAGAGGACAGCGAAAATCCCCCCAAATTTTAAGCCTTTTCAAACCTCTGATACTTCGCCATACTTACAGCTACACAGTCCATTTAAACTGTAAAACGTAGGAAAATATGTTCTCTACTAACTCGTGTATTCAGCTTCCTGATATCCTTTATACTTTTAGATCAGCGATTGTTCAAGTCTCATGCTCAGTTTTCCTCATTTTGGGTGAACATTTTAGTTTCCCGTGTGTGTATTGCACGGAATTTTCAAATCTAGAGTGGAGTGATCTTCAGTTAGAGTGCGTGGCTGAAGTGATGATTATCGAAAAAAAAATTGTAAATGGCCCTCACAGGGACATAGTTTGAGGTACACAAGTCATTTTCTCCAAAGTAGTAGAGATTCGTGTCCTCTCTTGAAAAATGTGTCTACTTTAACCGTAAGACAAACAGAATTTGAACTGTGCCCCTCTAAAGGACATGCTCACCCCTCGTGTCCTCCACTTCTTTCTATGTAAATTTCTCAGGAGAGAACGAGAGGCGCCCACATTTTTCATATGTTTTTAAATCGCTCTCGTGTCCACATTTTACATTCTAGAAACACCAAAATACACACATAGCTTCGGGAACTTGTTGTGGTGCTCAGCGTCTGCTCAGTTTTCTTATAGGAGTTACCGTTTTATCACAAATTGCCCCAGAGTCGGAGCTTGCTCAAGCTATTTTCTGTTTGAGGGGAGGATGATGCAATCCAAGCAATGACAAGCTTGGGAGACACACAGCTGCAATCAATGATGTAATCAGGCACTCCAAGCAATGATGTCATCAGACTCCTGATATGAGAGCAACTGATCACCCGTCACTACTGACATTTCTGTTAAACTGCAGAAGACACACACACACACACACACATACACATCGCACACAGGCACAAACACACAAACTCAAACACAGACACACATACACACGCACATTCACAAATACAGACACACGCACACACAGACATACACCCCCACACACGCACGCACATACCCACACATTCACACATACAGACACACGCACAGACAGCCCTTCTCAGATTTGAGAATAGTGTCACAGGGTGTATGTGTGTGCTTTGTGGGTCTGCTCCTCCCCCCCTCCCTCCTGTGGTTGGAGCACATGTTGATTGCCTTGTTTAGCTGCACCTTTCTACTGAACAGCAGAGGCGGTGATTGGCGCTGGTCAGAGCGGGGCTTAGTCTCCTTTTTAATGACACAAGGGCGTAGGATTGAGTTAACATGGGGGGGCACATATATATATATATACACATATGAATATAAACAAACAACATGACGTTATAAAAAAACCATATTCATGCCAATGTTCACTACAGACCGTTTCAACTCATTGTAAGGAGTTTGTGTCATTAGACAGCCTGCTTTCGACTGCTGCTGTCTCCCGACTCAGAGTCGGTGAGGGAAGGGGATTGGGGGGAGAAGGGAGAATCAGGACACAGAGCCAAAAGGAAGCCTTGGAGCCGGGAGGAAGCATCCAGAGCTGTACAAGAACACGGTGGCAACGCACGGCAGCGGCCGTGTCCCGGATAGCTCAACGATATGATCGGTTAACGTTATGGCCGTCAGTTTGCATGATTTTTTCCTCTATTTCTGACAAATTTATGTACTCATCCCGGCAGCAGCCCCCCGAGGCACTCTTGAAATTTCTGCCAAGGAATTTTCTAGTTCTCACTGTCATCCCTACCTTGTCAAAATCACTCTGTAATCTTTATTCTGTTATCCTCACACTGCCATCACTCTGTCAGTCTTATTCTGCTGTCACTGTCATCTTTTCTTTTTCATCTTCACTCTGCCTCCCTCACTCTGACTTACTCATTTACCCTTTCAATCTTTTTTTACCCTCACTCTCTCATAATTCTTTCACCCTACTCTTTACATTGTATGTTTTGCTTGTATTCCACTGTGTCTCTCCTGCTCTCGTTCTCTCCCTTTTTATACCTTTCCCTCTTTCCTTCTCTCCCTCCCTCTTTCAGTCTCCCTCTCTCTCTCACTCACTCACTCACTCAATCAGTTGATGCAGATGGGTCCTCATCCCAAAGCTGATTCGGCCTGAGGTTTCTGCCTCATAAAGGAAGTTATTCGTACCCCTGTCATCAAGTACAAATGGTGAGATTTGTTTTGGTCCCTTTAATGATTCTAGAAAGAGTTGGAACTACTCTATGTGAAAAGTGCCTAACTCTCTTATGGTTAAATTTGGTTTAATTTGATTTGACACTGTCAACACTTTTTCAACTTCTCTCTGTCACCCTCACTTGGTCCTTACTTTGTTACCCTAATTCCCTCATCTCTTTGTCAGCCCCCATCTGTCATCACTTTTTTACGGTCACTGTCATCACTTTCTCAACATCACTTTGTCACTCTCACTCTTTAATCACTTTTTTAATGTCACTCACTCTGTCATCCCTTTTTAGAGCTCATTCTGTCACCTTCCCTCTGTTATCACTTTGTCACCCTCACTTTTTAGACGGCACTATGTCACCCCGACTTTGTCAGCAATTTGTCATCATCACTCTGTCATCACTTTGTCAGGCTTGCTATGTTATCAACTTTTTAAAGTGAATCTGTTGTCACTTTTTTTTATATTATTCTGTCATTATTTTTTCACCCTCAGTCAGACACCCTGACTTCTTCTTCGTCACATCATTCTGCCTTAATTTTGTCACCTTTCATTCCGCCTTAATTTCTCCTATCTCACCCTGCTAGCACTTGGTTACCCTCATTCTGTCATTACTTTTATGACCTTCCCTGTGTCGTTCATTCATTCATCTTCTACTGCTTACATGTGTTTGGTTCGCATGAGATGCTTGAGCCAATCCCAGCTCACATTGGGCAAGGGCGGGGTACACCAGTCGCCAGTCCATCACAGGGCCAACACATAGATGAACAACCACTCACACTCAAACCTACAGGCAATTTAAAGTCACCAATTAACCTAAACACGCAAGTCTTTGGATGGTGGGAGGAAACCGGAGTACTCGGAGGAAACCCACGGAAGCATGGGGAGAACATGCGAACTCCGCACAGAAAGGCCCCAGGCCTGGGTAAATTATGAGGACAATTGCAAAAGTGGTGACACAGGGAGGGCAGCACAGCGACATAGTGGTTAGCGCCTGGGAAACTAACCCACGACCTTCTTCTATTGAAGTTTTAATTGAACACTTTTTTATGACATTGATGCAGTAATTGTCTAATTGCACCAATTGTCTTGCAACTAAACATTTAATTATTTCAGTACGTGTCTGTGTGTATGGGTAGGGATGGCAGTGCAACACTACAGTGAATCTAGGGGGAAACAGGATAAATGGGGCATGACAAAATGAAAAAGGGAAGGGAAGATGGCAGCGCTAGTAGTATATAGTGGAGTGAAGGTTGCTCTGTTTTCCTTCCATCCCCCTCAGAATTATGATAAAAAAAATTTGATACTTGGAGAAATGGGAGTCCCAACAGTGGAACAGTCAAAGAATTGTTGACAGTGGATATAGAATATATATTACTAAAAATGCCAAACCCGGAGAGCTACAGCAGCCATAGGGCAGGCTTCAGCCCCAGAGAGCCAGAGGGGCACTGACTGGACATGCCAAATGGCCAGAGCCAGCACACGGAGCATTGGGACTTGACAAAGAGTGCAAGTCAAGGCTGCCAGTGCAAAGTACTGGCCCCGACAGACCAAGACCAAAGAGACCGCAGCAGAGGACCATCGTCCATGCCCCAGCGACACCTCCAAATCACCCCAGAAAGAGAAAAAAAAAATGGTGAACTGCAGGGAACCAACCTGCGCTGGACCTACAGCGGCTACCAAGGAAATGGACCCCTTTGCCCTAAAACACCAGGAGACAAAGGCCGAGCACAGAATCCCAGGAAACCCAAGGCATGCTACCAGGGTACCCAGCAGCCCTACTAGGAAGGAGGAGGGCTCCCCTTCAGGGGAAACTCAGCAGGCCACCCCCACCCCAAAACATAGCACGGCAACAGGACCATGCCAACTGCCCCAGAAGCCACCACGACCCAACATGGGTTGGAAGCTGCAGGACATCACTCCCCCAGGGAGGACCGGGACACATGGAGACCCCGACCACTGCAAACTTCCTCGGCCCCAGCATGGGGGCTTAACTAGACCTGGAGTCCCACAGGGTTCGGTACTTGGACCAATCTTCTTCACTCTTTATCTGTTTCCTTTAGGCAACATTATCAGCATCAGTTTTCAATGTTATGCAGACGACACTCAGCTTTATTTATCAATGAAGCCAAATTAAGTTAGTCAGATAGTCAGTCTGCAGACATGTCTTGAATACATAAAAGTCTGGATGACCCATAATTTTTTACTTCTAAATTCTGACAAAATTGAAGTTATTGTACTTGGCCCTAAGCACCTTAGAGAAAATCTATCTAATCATCTAATCAGTCAGGATGGCATTAATTTGGCTTCCAGCTCCACTACAAGAAATCTTTAAGTAACTTTCCACCAGGACATGTCCTTTGTCCCTCACATAAAACAAGTCAGCGGGGCAGCTTTCTTCTACCTGAGAAACATTAGGAAAATCAGAAATATCCTGTCTCAAGAGGATGCAAAAAAACTAGTCCATGCATTTGTAACTTCTTGGCTGGACTACTGTAACTCATTATTATCTGGATGTCCAAACAAATCTCTGAGAGGCCTTCAGTTGATTCAGAACGCTGCTGCACGAATATTAACAGGAACTAGAAAAAGGGATCACATCGCTCCTGTGTTAGCTGCTCTTCATTGGCTGCCGGTAAAATTCAGAATAGAATTTAAAATCCTTCTCCTAACATATAAAGCTCTTAATGGCCAAGCTCCATAATATCTCAGAGAGCTCATAGTTCCTTACTGTCCTAGTAGGCCACTCCGCTCTCTAGATGGAGGTTTACTTGTGGTTCCTAGAGTCTCCAAGAGTAAATTGGTAGGCAGATCTTTCAGTTATCAGGCTCCTCTTCTATGGAACCAACTTCCAGTATCGATCCGGGGGGCAGACTCTTTAACTTTTTAACTATAAGCTCTGTCATTCAGAAAAGTTTTAAGCCTGGTCTTGAAAATTGCTAAAGTTCATCTACTCTTTAGCTATGCTGCTATAGGCCTACACTGCTGGGGGAAGCACTGAGCACCTCTCTCTCTCTCTCTCCCCCTCTCCCTTTCCCCCCTCTGTCTCCCTCTCCCTCTCCCCCCTCTCTCTCTCTGTCCCTCTCCCCCTGTCTCTCTCTCTCTCTCCCGTGCATGCACCGACATACCGACAATCATGCTTCTCCGAAATCATTGTTTCTCCCAGTTCCAAGCATGTGTACTGCATTTACTAACAATGTTTTCCCGAAGTCTCTGTCTCTGTCTCTCCCAGTTCCTCTCCTCTCTCTCCCTGTCCTCATCCTGCAGGTGATGAATCATTGCCATCCCATGTTCCTGCAATGCCTGATGGTCCCATATCTTCATGAATTCTATACAGCATCATTTCTATGAACTTCATGCAGCATCATGCTCCTGCCTACACTTGTTTTGAGTATCCCCTCCTCCTGCTCTTCTATACTCTACCCAACTTTGCCCCCCCCGTGCCTCCCTCTCCCTCTCTCCCTCCCTCTCTCAACCCAACCGGTCAAGGCAGATGGCCACCCCCCATGAGCCTGGTTCTGCTCGAGGCTTCTGCCTCTTAAAGGAAGTTTTTCCTTGCCACTGTTGCCAAGTGCTTACTCATCGGGGGATCTGTTGGGTCTCTTTACATACAGAGCAGGTCTAGACCAAACTCTTTATAAAATTATTTAAAGTGCCTTGATGTAACTTTGTTATGATTTGTTGCTATACAAATAAACCTGATTTGATTTGATTTGATTTATTTTTGATTTGGACCTGGAAGCAGTGCCAGTGGGCTCTGGCAAGGTGCTAAACCCCAAGGTGCCCTGCCATAGCCAACCCACAGGGGCCAGCCAGTCCCCATGCCAGGCCCCCAGGCCAGAGAGAACACCAAGCTTCCCCAAGGGTGGGAGGGAGGAGAAGGCAGGGGGACAGAGCTGAGCAGAGGGAGGGGGGCAGAAGAGAGGAGAGGCTGGAAACAGCAGGAGAACCCATTGGCCGCACACTAACGGGAACAGCCATGGCGACATCAGAAGAACCAGCCAACACCTACTCTGAATCCAGGAGTAGTGAACAATCTCCAGCATCATAGGGCATGCCAGGCTATTTCATACCCACCCTCCACGGGGAGGGAGGCTGGTCCAGCGGACCAATCAGAGCCAGAGATCAAGCGCAAGGTAAAGAGGAGCGTAACATCCCTAATGCAGCCCTGTGGTCCGGGGAGCTGCAGTGGTATTCCTTGATGTGAGAGGTCATAATAGTGTTACAATCCCAAACAGGGCCTAAAACATAAGTAGAAAAAAATTATACTGTATTGGAGGGTGGATACATGTATGTGCAGGGATGGCATGTTCTAGCAGGTAGAATTAAGATGCAGACTGAGATTTAGAGAGTTGATAAATACTGACCTTTTTTCAGTGAGGTAAGTCATTTGATTTTTTCGGGAAGAGGATATTTTCTCCAATGATACATATACTGCAAGGATGTTCAAGCAGTGGACAATAAATGAGGGACTGCTTATTTTTTTCAGTTAAGGATTGCTTCCTTCGTGATGGCTAGAGCTACGAGTATAGATCAGGATTGATGTTTTGGAAGGATGAAATTGTCAGGACGCCAATTAGGCAGAGGTTAGTGGTTGGTGGAATTCTGTGTGACTGTTGACCCAGATAAATACTGTTATCACTGTTTCAACCTCACCCTGTCATCACTCTGTTACCTTCACTCTGTCATGATCTTTTCAACCTGACAGCCACCCTCACTCATCACTCACTGTCATTTGTTGCTGTCTTCATGCTGCTACACTCAGTCCATCATCTCTTTGTTACCCTCACTCTGAGTTTGTTCCATCATCACTTTTCAATCTCACTCTATCATCATTTTTCAAATCTTGCTTTTCGCCCTTACTCAATCATCGCTTTTTACCCTTTCTGTTGTCATTTTTTTAACATTCAGTTGTTATCACTTTGTCACCCTCACCCTATCATCAGTTAGTCACCCTCAATGTCATCAACTCTACTTTGTCACTGTCATTCAGTCATCACTTTTTTCCCCTCACTCTGTCATTGGTTTTTCACTCATCACTCTGTCAGCCTTCCTCGCTCAATGTGATCTTGTTGGATGTAACTCACCTGGAAGATGTCCCAAGGGCTGTTACCAGAGCTTGCAGGAGTCCAGCAATGAAGATAAAGGGGTTCTGCCGAGTGATGACAAAATAAAGAGTGGGAAGAATAAGAATAGCATGGATCATTAAGCCAATGATGACTGTGATGGTGTACATGCCCAGCTGGCCACCCATCTGCGTGAGATCTTCCATCTCTACAATCTTTCCTGCTATGAGGAACAGGATACCAATGGGGGCGTACCTGAGAGGAGGACAGGAACAGTGAGTCACCGACATGATGGTAACATTTGTTGAACTGCAAACATCTTCCCTGAAAGTGAAGTCTTACCACATGATGATGGCAACAAGACGCATGATTGCTTCATTGAGGCTGTCGAAGAAATCCCTTAGGAGTTGACCCTGCTCCTTCATATTGCCAATTATCAAACCAAAGCACATGGAGAAGACCACCAGCCCAAGGGCATTGACCCCATTCACCTGACCTGGCACTGGGATTACTTCTTCCCGGGTAATTTCCATGATACCCTGGGTGTCATTGGTTGAGTTGAAGAGGGTATCATTCACTGTCACTGTCACATGAACCACTCGCTTTCCATATTTGGTTTTAAACTGGAGAATGACAGAATTGAAAGAGAGGTAATACCAGTGGACTTTGTGAGGATGAAATAGAGCATTGTACTCATCTCAGCCTTAAGCATTAGGTTTAGTACTATTTATTCCATTCCTGTTCCAGTAAATATTTTACTTACAACTTTAAAACCCTAACATTTCTAACTACCTCTGAGCAAGAAGTTCCTTTAAGTTACCTCTTTACTTGACCTCCTACTCTTATTATATAGATGCTGTACTTAGTTTTTAAACCTACGTCTGTTACTTTTCTGAAGCTTCAGTGATGTCCCTTCCTGTAAGTAATTTTGGATGGAAATGAGTTGATGTTAATGTATCATGTAAACAATGATCCTTGTCTGATGATAATTGATGAGTAATATTAACATATTCATCCTCAGTTTGTGCTAGCCTTCAAGAATACTGTTGGGTTTTAACTGGGTCCTGTCTGAAAAATTTTGTGAGCTGTCGTATCTTGGAGAGCAAAGGGCCCACTTGAATTAGGTTGCCTTGGACCAGAGCCAATTTTCACTTGAAAGTTAAACACTAATGGGAAGATGACTGAAGCCATTCATGCTCTTCCGAGGATAAAGGGAAAGGTCATTAAGATGTTAGATGTTTTATTTCGTGAGGTCTAATGAACACTGCTGGGGCTATGAACTGTTTGCATTCTAAGACAATGTGCTACAGATTTTGTAAATATTAAATGTAAAGCTCACCTGCTGTGTACAGGCTTGGACCAGATTTGGTGGAAACATGTTTCTGAAATGAGAAATCACAGTGATATTAAGATGGGGCTGAGAAGTTACTGTAAAAGTTTGTGAATATCACCATTCTTACTTCCTTAGGGACTAACAGGCTACCTGATTAGATCTAAGAACGCGTCAGCAGGACTGACTTGCTCTATCGTCTGTTGCTTCCCAAACTCATCTTTTGATCCTTTTCCTGGGTGGATGATGAGGACGATAATGATACCTATGAAGACTGCAATGAAGGTTGTGGTCATGTAGTAAATCACAGCTCTCATGCCCATCTTTCCCGAGGCTTTGCTGTCCAAAGCTGCCATTCCTAATTGACAGAGGGTGGAAATGCAGTTGATCTGAGTCTAGAGACATGTAAATATTCTTTACAAACACAGAAGTTCTGTTGATACTAGATTAATTACATAATGGTTTGTCCGGTACTTATTTACTCCTAATATTACTATAGTATATACCTTAGTCATTAATAAGGTAATAAGGTTGTTTTCAAATGGACACTTTGGAGTGGCACATGCTTCCAGTGGAAATAACAATATTAACATTTTGTTGACAGCTCTCTGTTAAAATGACTTTCTGCCTTGTGCACTGAGCTTCCATTTGTTTTAGCCATCAGTACCCAGCATCCATCAAATGGGCCTATAGCTTGCCACTCCTTAACACATACTGTATTCTGCTAACCAATCTGGCCTGGGCCCTACCCGTTTGATCATCAAACTAAAAATCCTTTCCATTGGTAGCCACATATCTGAAAATGCTTTGTTATCTATCCTCATGCACATGTCATTGGATCTGGAATTAATGGGCACAACCAACTCCGCAATAACTCTCAGGGTCATTCTTTTACACTGTTTTTTGGGCAGTTTGTGTGAACCATCTGGTTCCATTACATGTTGCTACACAAGCAAATGAAAGAATGTAATTAACAAGAACCTGAACCATACTGAGTCCACTGTGTGACATTATCAACAGTTAAATGCCAAACTGATTTCAGCATTAATACATTTTAACATAAATGTCCTGTTCTATAGTAGAGAACAATACTACTTTGTATGGATAAACATTTAAACTGACCAGACTTAAAACAAACCATAGTTTACCACTATACAGTAGAACAGAGCAACTTTTTTGCATACACAAACAACTGTTAATAGACAGAATAAAGTTTCCTGTTTCATATTTGTTTTTGTCTTGTGTCAGCTATCACATATAACATTTGCAGAACATAATTCTGATTGCATATGTGTATTCCCGCATTTCACTGTACCAATGTTTGTGTCAGTAACACTATTTCGTCAGTTTTTCTCTCTATGAACTTTGAAAGACATTCTCTACTATTAGAATGAATGCAGTACCAAAAATGACTTAGTTTTCACCAATTAAGGATACTCTACTAATCTAGCTAACCAACAGTTTTTTGACAATAAATTTTTAGTTGTGATTCATGCTAAAACGCTTAAAATCAATATTGGTGAAACTGGTGAAACATGCAACAACTTATTAGGAAATGCAGAATATTTTATTACAAAACATGGTAGATTTTTACATAATGCGGCATTATTACATAATAATGTAAACATTTCTATCAGGCTCACTGAGGCAGGCAGGACCCACAAAGCAAAGTCCTACACGGGGAGTATAAGAGAGGTTGTTTAATCGGTCCAAGGTGGGCAACGGGTAATCAGTGAGCATAGGCAACGGTACAGGTCCAAGAAGCAAGGGGCAAAGGCATAAATCCAAAACAGGTCAATACACAAAAAATCACTGGGAAACACTGGGGGAAAAAAAAAAAAAAACGCGGGATCTCTTACTGGGAAACAGACAAGATGATCTGGCACAGGAGGGAAGGGGAACACAGCTTAAATACACTGAGTGAGGGAGGCAACGAGACATAGGTGGAAACAATCACAAATTGCACAGGCAGGAACTAGACAGGACATGGGGAACAGACTTTCAAAATAAAACCAAAGGACTTTCGCGGACAGGCTTGACCTGGCTGATGTGGAAGGTGGGGTGGACCCGGGAGGACCTGGGGAGAGTGAGTCTGACAGCAGCCCGATTAATAACATGGGACACAGGGAATGGTCCGATAAATCTTGGTGCCAGCTTACGTGACACAGTTTGTAGGGGTAGATCCTTTGTGGACAACCAGACCCGCTGGCTCGGCTGGTAGGTTGGAGCTGGGCGCCATCTGTGATCCGGATTCTGTGATGTGAGGCATCGGAGGCCGGCCTCCAGTTCTTGGTTGAGCCTCTCCGTCTCCCTGTTGGTCGGGGCGTTAGGCTCAGAGTGGCCCCCAGGAGCTGGCAGAGGGCTTCCCAGAATCGGGCCACAAACTGGAGACCTCGGTCCCAGAGGACGTTCTGGGGGAATCCATAGACTCAAAACATGTAATTTAGTAATACCTCTGCCCTCACCTTGGCAGAGGGCAATTTCAGCAGGGCAATGAATTTAAACATCTTTGAGAAACGATCAACAACAGTCAGTATGGTGGTTTTATCTTCTGATGTAGGGAATCCGGTAACCAAGTCAAGGTAGATCTTTTTTATTGTCTCTTGGCACAGGGAGGGGCTGGAGGAGACTGGCCGGGGAAGCATTGGAGTTCTTGTTCCTGGAGCAGCTAGAGCAGGCTGCTATGTACTCCTCCACGTCCCTCCTGGGAGGGGGCTGGTTAGTTCCGTTGGCCTCCTTAACCTTAGCCTTCACCTCCCAAGTGATGGCTCCCATAAAGCAGGTGGCAGGCAGGATGGTGCTGTTGGAGTCCGGGTCGGCTTCGGGTGCATGTAATTGGGAGAGAATGTCTGGCTTAATGTTCTTGGCTCCTTGGCGATATGACAGGGAGAAGTTGAACCTGGAGAAAAATAGTGCCCATCGAGCTTGTCGTAGGTTCAGCCACTTGGCCTCCTTGAGGTACTCCAAATTTTTGTGGTCGATTCATTCCACAAAAGGTTGTTCCGCCCCTTCCAGCCAGTGTCTCCAAGTTTCCAGTGCAACTTTCACAGCCAGCAGTTCTCGGTCCCCTACCGCGTAGTTCCTTTCTGCTGGGGAGAGTTTCTGGGAGAGGAAAGCACATGGGTGTATTTTATTGTCTTTACCCGACCACTGGGAAAGGATGGCTCCAATGCCTTCATTCAAAGCATCCACTTCCACGATGAATTGACGCATGCAGTCTGGCATGATGAGAACTGGGGCGGAGGTGAAGCTTTGCTTCAGGCACTGGAAGGCGGTGTCTACGGGAGTGGTCCAGGAGAAGGAGACCTTGGAAGAGGTGAGAACATAGATAGGGGCAGCAATGGAGCTAAAGTTTCCAATGAATTTTCTATAGAAATTAGCAAACCCAATGAAGCGTTGCACCTCCTTCCTAGAGGATGGAGTGGGCCAGTCCTGAATGGCCTGGATCTTGTTCTAGTTCATCTCCATCCGTCCTTCTGAGATAAAATACCCCAGGAATGTGACTGTGGGTGAGTGAAACCCACATTTCTCTGTTTTGACCAACAATTTGTTTTTCAGGAGTCATTGCAGCACCTCTCTGACTACCTGTTTGTGGGTGGCTAAATCTGGGGAGAAGATTAATATGTCATCAAGGTAAACGTAGACGGAGTGGTTAAGCACATCCCTGAGAACATCATTTATGAGGGCCTGAAAGACCGCTGGAACATTGGAAAGACTGAAGGGCATCACCAGGTACTCATAGTGACCAACAGGGGTGTTGAAAGCAGTCTTCCACTCATCCCCTCCCCTTATTCTCACTAGGTGGTAGGCGTTTCTCAGGTCTAGTTTGGTAAACACCCAGGCACCTTGAAGTTGGTCAAAGGCAGAGGTCATAAGTGGAAGGGGGTATCTGTTTTTCATGGTGATGTCATTTAGACCGGTGTAGTTGATGCATGGACAGACAGGCTTATCTTTTTTCCCTACAAAAAAGAAACCAGCGCCCACTGAGGAAGAGGAGGGCCGATTGATCCCTGCCTGGAGGGAGGTGTGTATGTATTCATCCATGGTGCGGTTCTCAGGGGAAGACAATGAGTACAGCTGTCCCTTGGGAAGGGGGGCACCTGGGAGAAGGTCAGTGGGGCAACCATAATCTCGGTGAGGAGGGATTGGCATGGTCTGGGTTTTGCTAAATACTTCCTTTAAGGCCGAGTAAAATTCGGGTACCCAGGTGAGGTCAGGGCTGTCAGCGGGTTTCAACGTGCAATTTAGGTTGCAGTTGTCTCCCCAGCATAGGATCCTGCCAGTGGGCCAATCGATGCTGGGGTTATGCTGCTTCAGCCACGGGTACCCTAGGATGAGAGGTGAGAAGAGTGGTACAAATGGAAGGACAAGTGTTCTGTATGCCCATATTTGAAGGTCATGGTTAGAGGAGGTGTGTAGTGTGTGACTAGGCATATAAGGCGGCCATCGAGGGCTGTAGCAGACAGGGGTTCGTCCAAGGGTCTAGGGGTGAGCTGGAGTCTCTCGGCTAGCTCATAGCTCATCAGGTTAGCATCAGCACCCGAGTCGATTAGAGCCTGGTGGTCTAATGTTTGAGTGTCTGTGCTGAAGGTTATTGGGGTTAAATGTCTTTTTGAATGAGACTCAGAAGAGAAGAGTGTCTTACCTCCTTTGGACCTGGAGACCCCTTGGGCAGGAGGCGATGAAGTGACCGCTCTGACCGCAGTAGATGCACTTTTTCTCCTTTACCCAGCGTTGGCGTCAAGCAGGGGAGAGGCGAGTGTTGCCGATCTGCACAAGCTCCTGGTGGTCCGCCACGGCGGGGTCGGCAGATGAGTCCTCTCGGCAGGTCTGAAAGGTTCCCCAGGTCGGTGAATGGTGATCCTGGTGACGCCGTGGTGAGGAGGGTCGGTTCTGGCGGGGCTCTGTCATCCGCTTGTCGATGTGTGACGCCAGGGACGTCAGAGCCTCCAGTTTCACAGGTAGGTCGAGTGACGTCAGATGGTCCTTTAGGGTCTCTGATAATCCATTAAAGAAGGCATCTACCAGGGCGGCCTGGTTCCAACCACTGTCCACAGATAGTGTGGAACTCTAAGGCATAGTCCAAAACAGTCCTTTTGCCTTGCTTCAGGGCCACTAATGGTTTGAATGCACCTCGACCTGGTGTTGCCAATTGAAAAACAGTTTTGAAAGCCTTTGTGAAATGGGGCATGGAGTCCCATATGGCTGACAGGCGACTCCATTCTGCTGTTGCCCAAGCTTTAGCCCAGCCCATTAAATGGGAGACAACATAAGCTATTTTAGCTCGGTCCGAAGGAAAGGCAGATGCCTGAAACTCAAATTGGAGGGCACACTGAGCAAGGAACGGACGACCGTCACCTGACTCACCGGAAAACCGCTCTTGGCTTGCCAGGCGCAGACGAGGAGCCTCGGCTGGAACCGGGTGAGTGGCCAGTGGGTGCTGCGAGGCTGTGCTGATGGCAGTGGCTTGTTCTGTTGCCGGCGGGCATGTCACTAACCTCTCCTCCAGATGTTGGAGACGGCCGATGATGACGCTCAGCTGTGCCGTGAGTGTGGCGTTCATGGCCTCATCCCACTGGGAAGCATTGGCCAATGCTTGGCTGATGGCTAGCAGTCGGTCCTCCGTTCATTCAGCCGCTTCCCCTGAGCGCGAAGGGCAGCGCGCACTGGATCCAACTCCATGGGGTCCATGAATGGCCAGATCATACTATATGGCTCACTGAGGCAGGCAGGACCCACAAAGCAGAGTCGTACATGGGGAGTGTAAGAGAGGTTGTTTCATCAGTCCAAGGTCGGCAACGGGTAATCAGTCAGCACAGGCAACGGTACAGGCCCAAAAAGCAAGGGGAAAAGCCAAAAATCCAAAATAGGTCTATACACAAACTCACTGGGAAACACTGGGGAAAGAAAGGTGGGATCTCTTACTGGGAAACAGACAAGACGATCTGGCACAGGAGGGAAGGGGAACACAACTTAAATACACTGAGTGAGGGAGGCAATGAGACACAGGTGGAAACAATCACAAATCACATAGGCAGGAACTAGACAGGACTTGGGGAAGGGACTTTCAAAATAAAATAGGAAACACAACTAGACGAGACAATCAACGGGCCCTGACAATTTATAATAATATTACTAGGGCTGTCAATTCAGAGTAAACACAAGAAATTTGTACTACAAAAAAGGACCAGACTAAATGACTAACTCCCTAACCTTAACAACAACCTTGCGACCTGCCCTACGTGCCCTAAAGATAACTATATCTAACTAGCCCAGCGAGGAGTGATAACTAACATGTCTTTGGGGTCATCAGGTGGGAACCTCCTTTCACCAGTGTTTCATCTAGTTGGTCCCACGACACCTCCAGGAGGCTAGACAGTGATCACTGGCGTCCCAGAGTCACCCCACTAATGCCAGCTATCACCGCTCCTCACACCAAGACAACTATCTGAAACAGCGCTATCGTCAACTACACAGACCTCTCACCAACTGCACCAGTAAAAGCGGGGTGGGGATACAGACCCTGATTCGGGTAGGGGGGAGAAATAGAAGAGGTGGAGATAAAAGTAGGGATGGGATACAGACCCTGGTTCGGGTAGGGGGTAATGAAAGTATAGAGGGTCCAGGAGGTGGAGGACAAGATACACAAGATACACAAGACAAGCTACACTACCAGATTCAGCAAGCAGACTCACCTAAACTGTCCTATAATCAAAGAAAGACATAACACAAGCCAGGTCAAACCAACACAGGCCAACTCACCTGGACTAACCACATGGTCTCAAAGAGGCTCACACAGGCCACACCCTCCACTTAAATACACTTCCTCTTCCTGCATTTCTTCCTTGCTTCTCAAAGAGTCTGTTTATCCTAAGTGCTCCCCCTGCTGGGCCCCCAGCTACTATTACTTCTTCTAATCCAAATCCACTGACTGGATCTTACTGCCTCATCCGACATTTCCTTCACTATTTTCCTCACACTCTGTCCCCTTCCTCCTAACTCCCTCAACAAAGAGACAACAGACCTTGCTACAAACCCTCTACATCCTACTTCCACTGGACAAATCCTAACTTTCCATCCTCGCTGCTCAGCTTCAGCCCCTAAGTCTGCATACCTAAATTTTTTCCTTTCATACCCTTCCACAACTGAATCCTTCCACGGCGCAGTCAGCTCTATGAAATATACTCTCATTCTTCTCCTAGACCAAAAAATTATATCAGCCCTTTGTTTTGTACAGGCTATTTCCTGGGGAACAACAAGCTTTCCTCCTAAATCCTCTTGCATCTCCCAATCACAAGCATCCTCTAAGCTGCCTTGCCTCCTTGCTGTCCTATTAACTTTCTCACCTTCTTGAACAAACTGAATTGCAACTCTCTTTGTCTTAGACCTTCCTAAATTTGCCTGCCTCCGTATATCTTCAATGCCTGCAGCTAAGCTTTTAAAACTTGGTTATGTCGCCACATATACCGTCCTTGTGACAGACTAACCTTACAACCTGACAAGATGTGCTTTAGAATTGCAGTACCTGAACACAATGAACATAGCGGGTCTCCATTTACCCAGAGTTTTAAGTTCCGGGGAGTTGGCAATACATCATATGTTGCCCCTATCAAAAATCTAATACTACTTTCCTCCATACTACACAGCTCTTTCCAACTAAGCTTTTTCTTCTCTACACCTTCCCAGTTCAACCACTGTCCCTGCTTAGCCTGAGCCACTGCCTTTGCACTCCTTAATATTTCCTCCTGTCTACGAACCTGCTCCACAACTAGATTCCTCTTCTCTTTGGGACCTGCTCTACTCCACACCGATTTGCCTGGGCCAAGCCCCAAGCCTCCCCGGCCTATTTGCACATTACCCACAATCTCTGTATGCCTAAGAGTTGCTTTCGCTTCCTGCACTGCCATTCTTGGATTCCATTTTCTCCCCTTGGTTGGGTTTGGAACCACCTTACTAACAACCACATCTTTACTCCCAGATAACAGGAGCTCTGTCCTAACCTTAGTACATTTAAACTCCTTCACTAGACTAGATACTGGGAGCTGAAGTATGCCTTTCCCATTCAGTGCCTCAGTACTTAAACATCTAGGAACACCTAGCCACTTCCTAATGTAAAAGCTTACTAATCTTTCCATTTTCTCTGCAGCAGATAATGGAATCTCATATAGAGAAAGTGGCCACATCAACCTGGGAAATAATCCGAACTGCAAACACCACAGCTTCAACTTTCCTGGAAGCCCTGATTTATCTATTCTATCCAGTCCCTCAGCAACATCCTTCCGAAACTGCACTACCTCTTCTCCATCATGCAAGTCTGCCTTGTACCACCTACCTAGACTCTTTACTGATTTTTCCCTATTTATTGAAATTTCCTCTTCATCTATTATAAACTTTCGATCACTTAATCTCCCTCTACTTATTGAGATGCTTCTAGACTTACTAGGCCTGATTTTCATAGTAGCCCACTTTAAGTTTTTATTAAGTCTCTCAAGTACTCTTTTCATACATGGCACCGTTGTAGTTACCAACGTCATATCATCCATGTATGCCCTAATTGGTGTGAGGCGCATCCCATCCTGTCGCCTCTCTCCACCTACAACCCACTTAGAAGCTCTAATAATTACCTCCATCGCCATTGTGAATGCTAATGGAGAAATCGTACACCCTGCCATAATGCCTATTTCTAGCCTCTGCCAACCTGTTGTAAAGCCTGCTGTGCTTAAACATAGTCTGATATCCTGGAAATATGCTCTTACTAAATTGACAACTACTCCGGGCACTCTAAAATAATCAAACGCCTCCCAAATAAGGCTATGTGGCACTGAAACAAATGCATTTGCTAAATCCAAAAATATTACATGCAACTCTCTTTTCCCACTCTTGGCTGCCTGAATCTGATGCCAAATCATGCTAGTGTGCTCTAAACACCCTGCGAAACCTGGTATTCCTCCCTTCTGTACTGCAGTGTCTATTAAGCTATTCCTTTCTAGGTGACTAGCTAGTCTCCGTCCGACTACTCTAAAGAAAATCTTCCCCTCTACATTTAGGAGAGAGATCATCCGAAACTGAATCAGGTCTGAAGACTGCTTCTCCTTTGGAATAAGAACACCTCCTGCCCTACGCCATGCTCTGGGAATAAACTGTTTCTCCCAAACTATTCTTAATTGCCTCCACAAAAACCTTAGGATATCAGGTGCGCTTTTATAAACCCAGTAGGGGACTCCATTTGGCCCTGGGGCCGAAGAAGCCTTTGCACGCCTGACTACCTCCTGAACCTCCTTCCACCTAAGTGGTCTAATATCCATCTCCTGATCTATCTCCCCTAATGGTGGCATGTCAGGTGGAAGGCCTACTACTCTATTCTGCTCAAAATCTGAATATGTATTTCTTAGGTACTTTTCTATCTCTAACTTTGTTGCTTTAAGCTGCCCTCCCTTTTCCTGGTTAAACAACCCTTTAACAAACTTAAATGGGTCCCTGTAAAACGCTGTCCTAACATATTCTTTTTTCTTTCTCTTTTTCCTAAGATATTCGGCCCTTCTGAGCACTGCTAGCCTGCTTCTCAATTCCTCTTTCAACACATTAATTCCGTCCCTCTCTTCCTCTGTAGCTTTTTCCCACTGCTTTCTTAGTTGTCTTCTTTCCTTAACTAATTTCTCAATTTTTCTTTGCCATCTAGACTTAATTAATTGTACTCTTTCAACCCTCTTTCTGTCTTGCACCCCAAATCTTTCAACACCATAGGAGTAAATTATACCTCCCATCTTCTCTAATGTATCGCTTGCATTTCCTCCTAATCTGCTAAAAGTTATTGACAAATCCCTGTTGACTGTCTCCCATTCTTTGCTGCTATTTGCCCTAGGCCATTTAACCCTAGCTTTCTGCTCCGTATTTCTCTCTTTGACTGGCCTGATCACCTCAGTATCAGCTGCATCCCTTCTTATAACCTCCTCCTCCACCTCTGTAGCTGTGTTATTGATATCCTTCGAACTGTGGTTTTCTACCTGTCGCTGGATTTCAGCCGACTTACTCGATTGACTTCTTAACAAGTACTGATTGATGCAGCCACACTGCCCTTCCTTTCCCACACATCTCTCTCTTCCCTGATGCACTCTAAGGCCTCTAACTGATGTTACTTTCTGCCAACCACAAGGACAAACCTGGAACTTGTTTCCCTCCAACCTATCATTTTCTACAGCCATGCTCACTTTGCCCTGTGAACTATTCTGCCCAATTCCAGTCCTACAGAATAGGTCCGTGCCCCTATCCTTCACTGAGTCACATGTACAACTCATAGTCTTGTCCGTTCCAGTGTCTGTTACCGTGTAGTCTGCCTGTGAGTCATCTTCCAACCCTGCTCTCGCTGATCCTTGGGGTATCTTCCTTATTTTACTTGTAGCTTATGCTGGTTGTAACAAAGCAGCTAAGCCTTGCCACTGCTACCATGGATTGCTATCCCATGGCAGCATCTTTGGGGTCTTTGCCTCCTGTCAGCTGTCTGTCAAAGCTCAAAATTAACGCATTAATCCATCCATCCATCCATCCATCCATCTTCGTCTGCTTATTCAAGGTCGGGTCGCGGGGGTAGCAACTTCAGCAGGGAGCCCCAGACTTTCCTTTCCCTGGCCACATCGATGAGCTCTGACTTGGGGATCCTGAGGAGATATAATCTCTCCACCTGGTCCTTGGTCTGCCCCGGGGCCTCCTCCCAGCTGGATGTGCCAAGAACACCTGCCAAGATCGAGAGCTTCGCTTTCCGGCTCAGCTCTCTTTTCGCTACAGCGGTGTGATACAGCGACTGCAGTACCGCTCCCGCTGCTCCGATTCTCTGGCCAATCTCACGCTCCAAGGTCCCCCCATTCGTGAACAAGACCACGAGGTACTTGAACTCCTTCACTTGGGGCAAAGACTCATTCCCAACCCGGAGTAGACAGTCCATCGGTTTCCTGCTGAGAACCATGGCCTCTGATTTGGAGGTGCTGATCCTCATCCCAGAGGCGTTAATCCAGATTAATAAATTTGCATGATTCATTTGATAACATTTTTTATGCAATTAACCACGGAATCGGTACCTCCATCACTCGTGGTCAGCTCATGCAGGAGCCCATGAAAAACTAACAATGCTGGCTCGCAAATATCTCGCCACTCAGGGTAACATTGTGCATAAGAAGCGGTCAGCTCTCCTGTACGATGAACAAGTAAACAACTGAGTCTGTCTCAGCAGCTGGCTAAAAGATAAATAAGAGGGCCACATTAATGTGGATGTTTGTTTGTTGATAGAAAAAAAAGAATGGTTTCTAAATATGATGTGGCTGATATTTTTTTTTATATATTGCAATCTGGACACCACATCTGCTCTTTAGTTTCAATAAACACGTTTTAAGTATTTATATATTGTCTTCCTTAAAGAGTTTTTTTTGCCCCCACAAAATGAATCACAATTATTAATGAATTACTGTTAATCATGATTAAATAAATCAATTTAATCCACAGCAGCCATAAAATTAATCAGATTAAATTTTCAATCATTTGACAGCACTAATTATTACATATAATGGCAATACAAGGATCAATACACTGACAAGGCATAACATTATGACCATTGACAGCTGAAGTTAATAATACTGATCATCTCTTCATCATGGCACCTGTTAGTGGTTGGGATATATTAGGCAGCAACTGAAAACTTTGTCCTCAATGTTGATGTGTTAAAATCAGGAAAAATGGGCAGGCATAAGGATTTGAACCTGTTTGACAAGGGCCTTATTGTGATGACTAGACGACTGGGTCAAAGCATCTCCAAAACAGCTCTTATGGGTTGTTCTCGGTATGCAGTGGTTGGTATCCATCAAAAGTGGTCGAAAGAAGGAACAGTGGTGGACCAAAGGCAGGGTCCTTGGCAGTCAAGGCTCTTTGATGCATGTATGGAACAAAGGCTGGCCTGTGTGGTCCGATCCAACAAACAAGCTACTGTTGCTCAATTTTCTGAAAAAGTTAATTCTGGTTGTGATAGAAAGGTGTCAGAATACACAGCGCATCACAGTTTGTTGCGTATGGAGCTGCATAGCAGCAAACCAGTCAAGGTGCCCATGGTGACCCCTGTGCACTGCCAAAAGTGTTAACCATGGGCGTGTGACCATCAGAACTGGACCACAGAGCAATGGAAGAAGGTGGCTTAGTCTATTGTATCACGTTTTCTTTGATATTAGGTGGATGCCTGGGTGCCTGTATGTTGCTTACCTGGAGAATACACGGCATCAGGATGCTCTAAGCCACAGTTCTTTTTTCTTGTTTGGCCCCCAGTGCTGTCACCACACACTGCAAACTCCACCACCCATGGACTAGCCAGAGACAGCCCCCCGAGGGACCTGCCCAGGGACCAAGCAATGCCTGACTGCCTGCCAAGGAAAGGGAGTGCAGGGTTGGTTGGCCCCTCTTCCCCAACCCTTTATCCCCCACATTTTGTTGGGGCGATGGGGGCAGGTGGGCCTCGAAAATGACCAAAAAGGTTTGAGAATCATTGCACAATGGGAAACGGCAAGTCGACGGAAGCAGTGTGATGCTTTGGGCAATGTTCTACTGGGAAACCTTGGGTCCCGTCATCCATGTTGATGTTACTGGACATGTACCACCTACCTAAGCATTGTTGCAGATCATGTATACCTTTTCATGGAAACAGTATCCCTGATGGCTGTGGCCTCTTTCTGCTGGATAATGCACCATACAACAAACCAAAATGGGTCAGGAATGGTTTGAGGAACCCAACAATGAGTTTGAGGTGTTGAGATGGCCTCCAAATTACTCAGATTTCAATCCATTCGTGCATCTTAGGGATGTGCTAGGAAGAGAAGTCTGATACTTGAAGGTCTCACCTTACAACTTAATGGACTTAAAGGATCTACAGCCAAAATCTTGGTACCAGATACCTAAGCACACCGTCAGTCCAGTGGAGTCCATGCCTCAACAGCTCTGGGCTGTTTTGGTAACAGAAGGGGGACCAAACAATACTAGGCAGGTGGTCATAATGTTATGCATGATCTGTGAATATCTTTGACTGGCAAATTTTTTTCATTACATTAATAGGAAATTTAATCTGATTTATTTTCATGAAAGAATTGACACTTGCTGCATTTAGCCTGTTTTTCTTTTTCATAGATTCAGTTCTGCAGTAGAGATTTAGAGGAAGACAGAGAGAGATTGTAATATACACCAAGTTCTTGTCATACGAAGACTCACTTATAGAAACTAAATAAATTAAAGTGGACCAAGGTCCACTAGCCGATGACTTATGGGTCACATGATATGTGAAGGTGTTGTACCTGTAATCAAACTGGAGATGAGTAAGGGTAGAACAAGCATCTGAAGCATCCTCATTAGCAGCTCTCCAGGGAAGGAGAAGTACTTCACCTCTCTATAGGTCATTTTATAGGGACGGAGTGCAAATCCCAGAACAATTCCTGCAGAGAGAGACACAGGGAGGCCTGAACATTGTGGCAGGACTTTGACTGAAGGAGCTCGGAGACATTTAGCTCTCAGGGGCACACACACCTACAACAACTGCCCCAACTGTGAAGAGCACAAAGGCATTCTTCTTGAGGAAAGCCTTGACATCCTCTTTTGAGATCTCTTCCACTTTCCTTTTTGCCTTCATAGTGCGTATATGAATGCCTTCCCTGATTCGCTGCATCCTGTTGTAGAAAACAAAAAAGTTCATCACTGAGCAGGAAGATGTACAGAGACTATGATCAAACGTCTCTCTTGATTTATTGTTACAGTTTCTCTTAATGTATACAGCTCTCTGCACAGCTATCACATCTTATCTTACTGTAGCGTCCGAGCAGATAAACTGATCTAAAGCTTTTAAAAATATACGTGTCTGTTTAAATATAATATTCACAGGTGCAGGTACCTGTTGAATAATCTAACTATGCTCCATTTCTATATCAACCGTAAACTGACCCCTTATAGGGGATGGAAGACTAAATATGCAGTTCTTCTTCTTAAATCAACCTGAATGGATTGAAATCACGTCAGCAGTCTGGCTTAGACAGAGTCAGTCTGTTTGCATGGACAGTGTTTCTTTGCTGAGCCTGAGGAGGGACAATTTATGGTCAGCATGATCCATCTATTGAGCCACTTTACCTCCCAGGTGGGCTCACAGTGAATGTGAAATGAATTTTCGGAGGGATGTGGTGTTTTATGTTATTGAAGTGGTTATTTGTATGTTTTCTTTCCTGCTGTTTTGCAGGCTACCCTGACAGTGGCAGTATTAATGGAAAGTAACAAGAAAGGATTGCTGTTAATGCCAATGCAAGCAATAGGAAAACTTGTGGGTATTTAGAAGAAGCATTTTTAGATTTCCAAAGTCCGGCTTTAAATTGAAAAGATCTGTGCCCATACCTCCACTGGTGCTCAGGGGATAACAATGAGAGGGAGAAAAGAGAAGGAGGTACTTCTCTTCATTTGCCTAGACATTATAGTCTTGTCTCAGCTTCACAGTTCTTGCCCTATCCCGCACATATATCAGGAATAGAATCAACTACGCACTCTTCAAACACAAGTCATGTTGTAAAATAGATACGTTTTCATTTGAGATTTAACTCCTGTTGAACAGGATATTTTAAAAATACTTTGTAAAATTAAATCTCTAGGTCACAAGCAGTCGTGTAATTGTATAACATATACACCATGCATTATTACAATCATCTTTCACTACTATTAAAACACTTTCCCCTCTGTTAGGGGTTCTTTGTTCCCCTCTCTACTCATGTAACAGCTTTTGTTTCATTTAAACAGATTTTTTTTCACTCCCAATAATAAAAATCTATTCACATCCATTGCATTGGAGAAAATGTCTTAAAACCCGAGCAAATAAAAAACAATTCATTTAAGTGCTCTTGATAGGTAAAGTAATCCTTTAATATCCATATTATCACCTACTCTACCTGTGTCCACCTGATCCGTCATACTGTTATAACAAAATACAAATGGGTACCATACCTGTGTGGACCAGTGGTGTTTGTTCTTCTGCTAAATCTGTTGACCTGGCAGCGAGTGGAGCAGCAGAGCAGGAGCTGTGTAGGAGGACAGAGTGACAGGGAGATGAAGCTCTGAAGTGAAGCACAGGAAGGAATGCTCTCCTGCACCTCCTGTGATTGAAAAGGAAGGGGGGGGGTAGCACAAGAACAAAGACAGAGGGGTGGTGATTGGTGGTAGTGGGGAGCGAAGAAAAGAAATGAGAAAATACTCTTCCTATAATAACACTTAGCGCCATGACACAATTTCAACTAGAACCCAAATAGATGAAAAGTTTTGGACATGGAGAGTTGAGGTGAATATCATGATGGACTTATTTCAATGTCTTCCTCTCATTTTTTCCTCCGTATTTTTAACATTTGTATCATATTTTCTTGCCGAAATTGGGTGTGAACAAAGTATAGAGTGTAGAGACACATGGTTTATTCTTTCACGAAACAAGTTCAACTTATACACATCATCTCACTTGGGAAGTGTTATAGTTAAAGGTAATTCCACAGGGTAAAAGTCATACCAAAATTAGTAGAAAAAAAGTGGAACTTGTAATAATTGACCTCACGACATGGAAAAATATTCCCTGGTGATGATGAATATAATTAGTGAAGAATACCCCTCAAATCAGGTCATGTAGCCTTACAAACACTGTCACTGTCATTGTGATTCTAATGAATGAAATATTTCTGGATTTGTCAATGATCTAAAGGTAGTTTCAATAATTTGGACAATTTTTTTTTTTTTTTTATTAAAGCCCCGCAATCGAGCTCTTTTCCAATAAAACCCTCAGATTCAGGCCAGGAGCATTCTCTGCATAACTGTTATAACCAGTATTTTTCAGTCTTCCTCTGTTCCTCACCATGGACTCAGTGATTTTCCACTGCCCCCCCCCAGCTTACTCTACGCATCTGTCTTCACACACCTGATCACCCACCTGCAGCTCATCTCCACCAATCAAGCCCTGTATATAGGCTCCAGCCTCACACTCACCCAGTTGTCAGATTGTTCTTTGCCATGCGAGACTTTCCAGCATTTTTCTGCCTGATTCCCTGGTACCGACCCTGCCTGTCTCCAACTCACCTGTTTTGTCTGCCTCCCAGTAAATCATCTCAACCTTCTGTCCCTGACCAAAAATTCTGTCTTTGCTTTCCTGAGTCCTGTTTTCCTGTCAGAAACATTGTGAATAAATCAGAGACTTTTCACCCGATCCTGTGTCTCGTTGTACTGCATCTGGGTTCATACAACACTCGTCACAGTATTGCAAGAAGTCTTCTCTACATCTAAACATGAAACAACAAAATATTATTGGACTTTTGGCGTTAACTTTTTATTTAAAGCAGCACTGACCAAATTACTTTTTCCGGATAAAAGGCCCATGTGTTCCATGAGGATAATGAGCAAACCTTGCAGCTTCGCTCAGTTTTTGGAGGCTGGATTCTTATAAAATTGTGGTTTCACACTTTGTTCTTTATGTTTATATGAAATAGCTGAAAAAAGCTGCACAGCCTCGGTCCTCTATCTGATCAGTCAGAAAACTCCTCAGACTCATGATCCATGATTCAGTACGAAGATTCAAATCATTAACCTGGGTGATTCACAAATGAACTAGCTCTAAGTAGAACACATGAGTATAAGTTTTTGAAACAGTTACGGACAGAAGATAAGGGTTAGAGAGCGTCACAAACATCACCTCAGTAAAACTACATGGCGGAGCCAAGCTCCCTGCTGTGCAGCTTGTGGTTGTTGTACTGCAGTTCTTCTTCTATGGGACATTTCTCCACAGTGTAGGAGATGTTGAAGGTCTTGGTGAGGCAACTTTCTGCAAGGATATAAAGAGGTCCTTGATGTGCTGTGAGGCCCTCTAACTTCAAATAGAAGAAGGATGTGGTTGCATCTAATACACAGTATTACACAGTGTTTTACCAAAAACCTGAACCTACTCACACATGGGTCAGGTGTGGCTTTAGCATCGTAGGGGGATCCAGCAGATGTATGGTGTCTTCTCTGCAAAGCACTTCCTGAAATTATTTGTGATCATGTACCCCTCTCTAACCCCAGTTGGAGCTGAGTGCCAGTTCCTCTGCTGGTGTTAGTTCTTCTGGTGGAAGGCCTCCACCACAAGTTCTGTTGTTTATCTGTTGGTTGCTTAAAATAAAAAAAACTAAGAAAGACTGAAATACTTCTCATATTTAACTAAATGCAAACTATGACTCTGAAAGAAGATATTTTTATATTTGGCTTTAAGATGTTGCCATGTCCTTTTTTTTAGCCACTGGGTTTGCTTCTATTGAAAGTGAAGTACATATAAATCAAGGGTTAATAGTGTAGTGAGATGTGGGGGGCAGCACAGCGGCATAGTGGTTAGCGCTGTTGCCTCACAGCAAGAAGGTGGTGGGTTCGATTCTAGGGCCTGTGGCCCCCCCGGTGGGGAGTTTGCATGCTCTCCCTGTACTTGTATGGGTTTCCTCTGGGTACTCCAGCTTCCTGGTGGGCTTTGGCTAGGATTGGTTCCAGCCCCCCCACCAGTCGGAAACAGATAAGCGGTAGAAGATTAGTGATTGCTGTTGGGTTTGGTTGATATGGAGGTTGTGTTTTGCTGTGTCCAGAGGTGCAGTTAGAGATGTTGAACTGAATAACCTCACCTGGAGTTAATTAGGAGCATGGTCTGGGACTTGGGGAAGCTGACAAAAGAGAGAGCCAAGGACCTGTTCAGTCTCTTTGCTAGTGGGGCTTGGTGGATGTCAGGGGGGCACACTGGACAGCCAAGAGTTGAAACAGTAGCATCTTCCTGGGGGATGTTCGATTAAATCAGTGCTTCTCAATTTTTTTCTGTTATGCCCTTCCTACGAAACAGTACAAATTTTGACCCCTCCCCTGACTGCTACAAGTATTGTATTCTATGTATTGGAGTATAGTATTACTATACTAGTAATACTATAGAGTTGTGTATGTCTATAAAATTGTTATAAGTGCACCTCTGCGTAACATTGTTTGCTTCTTAAAATTAAAGAAAACTAAAAAAGGAAATACAGATCCACTTACAAAAAGATTAACTTCATTGACCCTGTTTTTCAGTCTGAGTCCATTTTCAGAAAAGATTAAGAGTGGATCAATTGGCATTAACATCTACAAAATTAAATCCTTGTAAGCCTTAAACAGTTTTCAACAAACAAGGTGAATGAGACTGCTGCATCAATCTCCAGGAAATAAGTTTTAACACAAACTTACAACAACTGCTTGAAACATTTGTTACAGCAAAATAAGCTTGACTAAAATTCATAAATAATAATAAATACAATTTATCAGCATTATTACCCAGGAAGATAATAAATAAAACCCTATAACCTTTTTTTTCAGCTTTTTTCCCTGTTAGGGGTCACCACAGCAAGTCAGCTCTGACTTGCGTTAATTATTTGGCTGCAGTTTTTATACCAGATGCAAAAAAACCCCAAAACAAAACACTTTTAACGTACAAAAAAAAAGAAAAAAGAAAAAAAAAAGAATAAAAGCAATTGTGCTGATTTTTTAATCAAAATTATGAATTCTTTTACAGGATTAATGGCAAAACTCAAGTGGCTTATCAGCGTTATTGGGGTGTAATGTCTTTAAGTGCCGTCTTAATTTATTCAGCTTCATGCTTTCGACTGCCAAAGTTTTTAGATACAATGCACAAACTGATCTTTCTTCATCTCCCACCATTTAATGTCACGCGACATGAAAGCGCCACTGGCACCTACTGTAGCAGGTTTGCAATTACGCTTTGTTTTGATGTGTCAATGAAAAAGCTAAGACATTAGCTTAAGCCTGTTCCCTGGGGTCACACATGCCCCCCTCCCTGGCATGTCACCATTTCGCCCCACTATTTGAGAAACACTGGATTACATATTGGTTTAAATGCTGTGCATACTTGGCACAAAAACGTGCAGTGGGGGTGCAGGTTCACACAGTGTGCACACAGTTTTACTTGATTTGGGAGGCTGCTTTCAATTGTTTTTAATATGTTAACAAGTGTCACAGTGTCGGTTGGTTTCTGCTCACCTGAACTCACAGCAACACACAGCTGATCCTGATCACCAATCAGTCAGTATATAAGCCTCTCTGCTCATTCACTTCTTGCCCGATTGTCCTTGGTTCTCATGCAAGACTTTCCATGACTCTTCACTGGACATCCCGTTACCAACTGTGCATGCCTCTCACTCGTCTCTGCCCTGGAAAACTGACCAGCCCTCTGATCCTGACCTCACATATTCTCTGCTCATTCAGAGCCTATCAACACCTGGTCCAGGCCAGTGGCATGCAGCTTTTTGATCCAAACCCAGAACCTTCACAACAAGTGCATGCAGATGCAGTAATGTTTGGACATTCAGAGGAATGAATACAAAACATTTCCTGACATCTTCCTGTCAGAGTGGACATCTAAATAATTAATGAAGTCAATCTGAGCTCTTCTTGCATAACATGCTCTTGCTGCGTTAATGTAGAGACATGGTTTTATTTTCTTCTGGTCCAGGTAATATGATTATATCAACACATAAATACTTTGTCAGTTTCTGTGGTTAAGGCCATGTCTATGAAGAAGGCAACTTCAGATTCGTTTAGTTGGGGTAGAGGCTCCTTGGTAGATTACCCCGTCCCAGGCCCTGGCATGGCAAGCATGGGTGTGGCTGTAAGTTTCGCCTCAGAGTATACTTTTGATCGTTTTTTCATCCCTCCATTCATTAGGGCTTTTTGTATAGTGGAACAACTTGAGGCTTAGCTCATAGATAGCACTAGTTTATGCCTGGCTTTGTTAAAATAGCTGTACTTTATTTAACGAAATTGAGGGAATACCCCTAGGCTAATTCTATGGAACCAACTCCCACTATCGCCCCAGGGGGTGTAATTTTTTTTTTTTTTAGTTATGCTGCTATAGGCCTAGACAGCTGGGGGTTGCACTGAACACCTCTCTCTCCCTCCCTCCCTCTGTGTCTGTCTCTCTGTCCCGCCTGTCCCTCCTGCCCTGCTATGATAGCTCAGTTCTTCTTCTTCTTTCGGCTTTTCCCTTCAGGGGTCGCCACAGCGAATCAGTTGCCTCCATCTAAGCCTGTCTTCTGCATCCTCTTCTCTCACACCAACCACCTTCATGTCCTCTTTCACTACATCTATAAACCTCCTCTTTGGTCTTCCTCTAGGCCTCCTGCCTGGCAGTTCAAAACTCAGCATCCTTCTACCAATATATTCACTATCTCTCCTCTGGACATGTCCGAACCATCTCAGTCTGGCCTCTCTGACTTTATCTCCAAAACCTCTAACATGTGCTGTCCCTCTGATGTACTCATTCCTGACCCTATCCAACCTGGTCACTCCCAAAGAGAACCTCAGCATCTTCATCTCTGCTACCTCCAGCTCTGCTTCCTGTCTTTTCCTCAGTGACACTGTCTCTAGACCAAACATCGCTGGTCTCACCACAGTTTTGTACACCTTTTCGATTCACATGTTTTATTTGGCAAAAGTTTTACGTCAGATGCCCTTCCTGACACAACCCTCTGTATTTATCCGGGCTTGGGACCGGCACAATAAGGCACTGGCTTGTACCCCCTTGCGGCTACATTCTGTGATAGCTCAGTTAGTTGTTATTATTAAACACTACTCATTTCCCATTGTTAGTTCTCCTGCTAAAAACCTATTTCCCCTACGGCTAATATTTACTAGTGCACGTTTAGTGTTACCTGGGGGGGCATTGCACAAAAGAAAGATAAAGAAATCCAGGATAATTGAGCAAGTGCGGCTTGATCTAGTCTGGTCGGCGCATCTTAGCCTACTTGGTTGCATGTACACCGAGCCAGGATGAAAAGGCACGGCTATGTCAAGCCAAGTGTAGATAGCTGGGATAAGTGCACGTTCACGGCATTCTTAAATAGACCACGGGATCGATCACAGAATCACTGATGGGAAAATGGACAAGACTCGCGCTTCATACTTAATGGCCGCTGAACAACAGCTCCTGATAGAATTCTATGACGACACTAAAGACATAAGAAAAAAGGCAACACCAGCGCCATCGTTAAGGAAAGGGAGGAAGCCTGACAGACAGTAGCGGACCAGCTTAATGGCTAAGTAGTCCGAAAATGTAGAATTATTAAACAGTGCTCCACTGGAACTGTCATAAAGGAGTTAATTTCAAGGAGTTATTTTTCAAGTCCACTAAACAACAGTTGTACACTTTGCTTTAAATGTGGCAAGTAGAAGTGCATGTTACTCAGGAAATGTAGAGTATAATTAAGTGCAAACAATTATCTACAATGTTTGTCAATGTAATCTATTTAATCTGTTTTTCCCATGTTCTGTTTTTTTGTCTATTTTTTAGTTATCAGCCTGCAAAATGTTATTATATTTAAATTTAACTTGCTGCCAGGTCCTTTTGTGCCCAAACAAGTTTGTTCTTTATGAAGGATAGATAAGTGACTTCAGTGTACATAACAATGAACAAATGAAGTGAATAGATTAGGTGTCTGCTGACATATTGAATGTCTGTATGATTGTAGCAGTTAAAAAAAAAAAAAAAAAGCCCATAAAACTGGCACAGGCAGCTGCCCACTAAGCCAGGATTTGACCCCAACAGAAGAGCTGGCACTCCACGTGAATAAAGGGAGGCCAGTGATGGAGGAAATCCAGGCAGGGACAGTCACAGAATGTGTCCCAGCAACATACACTGGATGCTTCATACAAGGTACATATTGCAGTACTGTACATGGAACACAATCAACTAAATATATTAAACTGTCTGTGTTCCCAGACACTGCAAGGAAATCCAGAGTCAGTCACACTTTTGGAGCCACCAGAAGATCATCCAGTTAGTACATTTTATCGAAATCACAGGCCTGGTATGTCCTGTCAAAAATGTTAATACAAGTTCTCTTGATGCATGTATGTATATGGCAGGGGGAAGGCACATGTGCAGATGAGGAGACTGTGTCACTGGATTCCAGGCTTGAGGCATCGTGTCAATTTTGTGGAAATATCTTGCTTATTTAGTCCATAACGGATATGAAGTCAGTGATTTGGTGCTAATAGAAAATAACATATGTGTAACAGGACGCTGCACAGACTCATAAGCAGCCTGGTAACATTGTCAGTATTGGATAAAGTAAATCTACATTATGCACAAATCCTGGTGTGCTAATTGACATTTCTTTTACAGAATTCACAAACGGTCAAAAGTCTCTACATCAAGTATCTTGAGAGAGAGATAGAGCTTGCAGAGGTAAAAATTAAACTGAAGAAGAGAAAGCTGCAATAAATTGAGCTTAATCTGGAAATCAAACGCAGGACCCCCAGGAAACTGGACCAGGAAACTGGACCAGAATTAATTTATGTATGTCACAGTAACCACAAATCACTGTTACCTGAACATTGATGGTGTGTAAGGATTTCCTGTTAATGTAATCTCCCTCGTGTTCCCCTGAAGGGTGTTTGATTCTGATATGGGTGCAATCCACTGCACCAATGACTTTAGGGAAAGCTGTAACAAAAAAATAGTGATTATCCAACTCGAACTGATTAAAATTAGAAATTAATGGTTACAAGTTGAAATTGATGTTACTCTTCTGTGGTCATTATCATTAGCATAGCAATATAACACTAGACCTGACAGTGATAATACAACATGAACGAATATAAAAAGACTGTTGCAATTACAAACAGTCAACAGACTTCAATGAAATGACAAATGACAAAATATTTGTAATATTTTAATGCAGGATAATTAAAATGATGCAAAATATATACAAAGACCATGGAAATGCTGTAAAACACATTAATTTCTCACAGGATTGACAGCAGAACTACCAGATGAATCACCAGGATTAATTTTAGCCTGGTTGTTAGCCTGGTCTGGAGCAGGCTAGCTGCAGAGAATAAATTACCATAGTAACTTGACCGGGATAAATTTAACCTACTTTCATACAACCGACTTGAAGCTAAATTCAGCCAGGATAACCAACATTTCCCGGTTTAATCCCTTATCATACTTTTGTGCAAAACCTCCCAGGTTGCAATCACTATATGTTTTCTGTATGTTTCGCATGCATTTTCTTTGCTTTTCTCCAACTGCTCTTATTGTTTCTCCATCCCTCTACCGAGTCCACCCCAGGCTCTTCTTCATCCTTGCTCTCACTGTGCCTCTGCCGCCCCCCCCCCACCAAAAGCCCTTCAATCCAACCAGTCAAGGCACATGGCAGCCCTCCCTGAACCTGGTTTTGCCAGAGGTTTCTGCCTCTTAAAGGGATTTTTTCTTTGCCACCGTCGCCAAGTGGTTCATCTTGGAATATAATGGTCTAGACCTGCTCTATGTGTAAAGTGCCTTGATGTAACACACACACACACACACACACGGCCCTGCTATGCAGGAGGTCGTCACAACAGGATGTTTGATTAAAGGACATGCCATGTTTGAGAAAAACTGCTTCATATCTATATGTATACAAAGCCATCTTTAGATAGTATAAATAGGCCTCTCCAATGGACCAACCTGGATATTTATTCAGACAGAGGATCGACAATTTAAATGATATGGAATCTATAAATCAAACAATGAAGAAATGAAACAACGTTTCTTGCTGTGTAGGGGGAGGAGTCAGGACAAACTTCAAGTTTCATGAAGAAAACCTGCCCACTGACCAATGACCTTTCACCACCAAGTGGAATTGAGCTATTGAGGTAGCTTCAGGTTAAATCCTGAGTTTTCTGTCCTGCAAAGGTAGCTCACTTTTCACTGGGCTATATCCCCACAGTAACTTTAACTGAGTCTAGGGGGCGGACTCTTTAGCCATTTTCAAGACCAGGCTTAAAACCTTTCTATATGACAGAGCTTATAGTTAAAACGTCAATGCTCACTTACACCTTAGCTATGCTGCTATAGGCCTAGATTTCTAATGAGTGAAAATTGGTAATATGGGACACGCTTGGTACACAGCATAGGACAAGGTTTTCATTTCTAAGCACTTTAAGTTTTTGTTGTTGAACTTGTTCATAATTTTCAACTAATGTTTAACTGTGATATTTCATTTGCTTCGTTAAATGTGAGGGGGCTTAAAGACCTGGTTAAAAGAAAAGCCTTATTTCTATTTCGCAAAGGACGAAAAGTGCATTGTTTGTTATTATAAGAAACTCATTCTTCCAAGACGAATGTGAACTTTTGGATTTACGTGGGGAGATCGAATATTGTTCAGCCATGGGAGCAACAGATCCGCTGGGGTTGCAATTTCTTTCCACAGATTTCCAGGTGATATTATTACTCACAAAGCAGATAGAGAAGGTCACTGGCTGATTGTAGTTTTGAAAATTGAAAGTCATTTTCTCATCTTAGCTAACATATATGGCTTTAAGTGTAATGCCCAAAATAAACAAATGCTTGATAAGGTTATTGCTGAGATAACAGAGCTGAAAATGCCTCATCCCACAGACTTTATTTTATTGGGAGGTGATTGGAATATGACACCTGATGAGTGGAAATATAGACGGCCCTCTAAATTTGAAAATTATCATTATAATCCCCTTATGAAAGAATTTACCAGGGATAATGGATTTATTGATGTTTGGAGAAGTCGAAACCCAGGGAAGAAACAATACTCTTGGTACAAACCTAATGGTACATGTAAATCCAGAATTGACTATTGGCTTGATCCTGATACAGTTGAGGAATTTATTTCTGAAGCCTCCATCTCCAAAGCTCCGTTAACTGATCACTGTATAATTGAAATAACAGTAATTTGACTCATAAAAAAAGAGAAAGCAAAGGTTACTGGAAATTTAACTCTAACCTATTAAAGAATAAGGAATATTGCGAAAAATAAAGGAAAATAACTGAAATTGTAAATGATGAAAACATAATTAGTTTTTGCAGTAAATGGGAATATATAAAGTTCAAAACTAGGGAATGTTGTATAATAAACAGTAAAGAAATAAACAAAGAAAGAAGAAAAGAAAAAAAAGCAATTTGTTTCAGGAAATTAGTCAATGTTGTAGCAAAGCAGATTTGGGTAGTGAAGACAAGGAAAAATTAATGTTTTTACAATCTAAACTTGATATCTATACAAAAAGAGCCCAGGGTGCTTTTATAAAGGTCAAGAGCAAAATGGATAGAGGAGGGAGAAAAAGAATAGTACATACTTGAAACTGGAGAGAAAAAAAAAAAAAAAAAAAAAAAAAAAGACAGGAAAACAAGGCGATAGCAAGCGTGCTGATTAATGGAATAGAATCTAAGGACAACAAAATTATTGGGAAAGAAGTTTTTATGTTCTATAGTAATCTCTACTCATCTTCATACTCTCCAATGGATTCTACTAAATGTTTTGACCAAATCACAAATTTCATACCCAACATTAATGAAACATTTAAAGACCTGTTAAGCTGATTTGACACTGGAAGAATTGAATGCTGTCAGCCTGAGACTGTCATTAAACAAAGCCCCTGGCTCTGACGGGCTCACTGCCAATTTTTATCATTTTTTTTTCCTGGAAAGATATCAAAACTGTATTATTTAAAGCCTTACAAGAATGCATAGAAAAAATAAAAATAAAATTAAAAAAAAAAATAAATGAACTATTGCCAAATATGAAACAAGGCCTGATAACTCTCATTCCCAAAAATTGCAAAGATAAAAGGATAATTTAAGACCTATAACACTTATCAATACAGATTATAAATTGCTTTCTGGATGTATTGCAGCTAGAATGTGTCAGGACAGGTGTGTGTGGATCCAAATGCAAGAGAGAGATTGTCAGGCAGAAGTGCAATGTCCAAAATCCAAGTCTTTAATCCGAGAAACGTAGCAGAGGTCAAAAAAATACCAGGAGTCAGTTAAACCAGGCAACAAGGCAGAATCGAGGGTCAAAAATACCAAAAACAGATCATACACAGGGAATCAATCAGGACTAAACGCGAGAGAGCTTGAACACAAGGGTAACAAAGACAATCTGGCAAAGACATGGGAAATGAGGCGGGGTTTAAATACACAGGAAACAAGACACAGGTGAAAGACATTAGGGTGGAGACAGCAATCAAAACTGGAGGGAAAAACCAGGAAGTAAACCAAACACAACAGAACCAAGACTTCAAAATAAAACAGGAAATGGCAAAATGATTACAGATCCTGACAGTACCCCCTCCCTAAGGAACGTCTCCAGACGTCCCAGGAATGCCCCAATTCAGTCTATGAAAGTCCCGTATCAATGTCTTATTGAGGATGTCCCGAGCAGGAACCCAGGACCTTTCCTCTGCACCGTACCCCTCCCAATCAATGAGGTACTGACGGCCCCGGCCCCTACGACGAACAGCCAACAGGTTTTTGACTGAATAGACAGGACCGCCCTCAATGAACCTGGGCGGAGGGAGGGACCAAACGACTGGTCTTGACGGGCTTGATCTGGGAAACATGGAAGGTGGGATGGACCCTCATGGTCCGAGGAAGACCAAGGCAAACAGCAGCAGGGTTGATGACCTCAGAGATTGGGAAAGGGCCCACAAACCTGGGACCCAGCTTACGACAATCACCCCGAACTGCCAGGTCTCGAGTGGAGAGCCATACTTTCTGGCCAACGTGGTAGCGAGGAGCCGGTGTGCGATGACGATTTACGGACCTCTGGTATCCAATATTGGTGCGAAGGAGGGCTACCCGAGCCTTCCTCCAGGTGAAATGACATCGGTCGAAACACATGAAACAGGACTGCCTCCGCTGTCTCCTTGGCAGAGGGCAGCTTGGGCAGGGCAATAAAGTGAGCCATCTTTGAAAACCGTCAACGGTGAGGATGACCATCTTACCCTCTGAGGGAGGCAAACCAGTGACAAAGTCCATAGACACATGAGACCAGGGGCAGTGTGGAACCAGCAAAGGCCTGAGTAGACCAGTAGGAGGGCGTCGGGAGACCTTGCTGCGGGCACAAACAGAACAGGCAGAGACAAAATCACAGGTATCCTCCCTGAGGGAGGGCCACCAGAAGCGTTGGGTTATAAGACTCAATGTTCTACTCACCCCAGGATGACAGCTTGGAGGAGAGGCGTGCCCCCACTGCAGGACTCGGGAACAGAGCAGGCCTGGAACAAAGAGCCAACCAGGAGGACAGCCATCAGGAACCTGGGCCTCCGAAAGGGCGTGCTGGACCTCCTGCTCAATGTCCCAGGTGACCACACAGTCAGGGGGCAGGATGGGAGCTGCATCCCGAGGGTGGTCTCCTGCCTCAAACTGCCTAGAAAGGGCATCTGGTTTGACATTTCGAGTCCCAGGGCAATAAGACAGGGTCACACACACACACAGACAGAGAGAGAGACAGAGAGAGACAGAGAGAGAGACAGAGAGAGAGACAGAGAGAGAGACAGAGAGAGACAGACAGACAGACAGACAGACAGACAGACAGACAGACAGACAGACAGACAGACAGACAGACAGACAGACAGACAGACAGACAGACAGACAGAGACAGAGAGAGAGAGAGAGAGAGAGAGAGAGACACAGACAGACAGACAGACAGACAGACAGACAGACAGACAGACAGACAGACAGACAGACAGACAGACAGACAGACAGACAGACAGACAGACAGAGAGAGAGAGAGAGAGAGAGAGAGAGAGAGAGAGACTCTTAGCTCCACAGATGTACTCCAGGTTTCTGTGGTCAGTCCAGACCAGAAATGGTTGCTCTGCCCCCTCCAACCAATGTCTCAACTCCTCCAATGCCAACTTCACAGCCAAAAGCTCCCGATTCCCCATGTCGTAGTTGCGCTCGGTGGTGGAGAGTTTCCTGGAGAAAGAGGCACAGGGGTGAACATTATTGTCCTTGGCAGAGCGTTGGGAGAGGACGGCCCCGACCCCCACATCAGAGGCATCTACCTCAACGATGAACTGGAGTTTGGTGTCGGGCATCTGCAAAATAGGTGATGAGGAGAACTGGGACAGGAGGGCACGGAAGGCTGGCTCAGCCTCAGGAGACCAGGAGAACTTTGAGTTTGAGGAGGTGAGGGCATGCAGAGGGGCTGCGACCTGGCTGAAGTTCTGGATGAAACGGCGATAAAAGTTGGCAAATCCCAGAAAGCGTTGGAGCCGTTTCCGGTCAGTGGGGACAGGCCAGTTTAAAACAGCCTTGACCTTTTCTGGGTCCATCTGGATCAGTCCCGGTGAAATCTTGAGCCCAAGGAATGACACTGTGGTCTGGTGAGAGGAAAAAAAAAAACAAAAAAAAAAAAAAAACAAACAAAAAAAAAAAAAAAAAAACACACTTCTCCACCTTCACAAACAGCTGATGCTGGAGCAGCCGCTGCAACACCTGACGGACATGACCTACATGTTCCTCTTCAGACTGGGAAAAGATCAGAATGTCATCAAGATAAAACACGAAGACATTCAGCATATCTGAGGACATCATTGACTGAATAACAGCTGGGGCGTTTGTGAGTCCAAATGGCATCACCAAATACTCATGACCACTGGGTGTGTTGAACGCAGTTTTCCACTCATCCCCTTCACGAATACAGACGAGGTGGTAAGCATTGCGGAGGTCCAGCTTAGTGAAGATGTGGGCCCCTTGAAGAAGCTCAAAGGCAGATGACAGGAGAAGAAGTGGGTAACAGTTCTTCACTGTGATGTTGTTCAGGCCACGGTAATCAATACAAGGACGAAGGGTGTCATCCTTCTTTTCCACAAAGAAGAACCCAGCTCCTGCAGGGGAAGGGGAAGGACAGATGATCCCCGCAGACAGCGCCCCCTGGATGTAGTCATCCATGGCCTTTCTCTCAGGACTGGATAGGGAGTACAGACGACCCTTGGGTGGAGCTGTGCCAGGGAGGAGGTCTATGGCGCAGTTGTATGTGGTGGCAAGGACGTGGCATGAACCTTATTAAAGACCTCCTTCAGATTTGGGTAGACTTCAGGCACCCTGGACAGGTCTGGAAACTCAAAAGAGGAATCAACAGGCGGGGAAGCCGACAGGAGACAAACAGGTAGACTGACAAGTAGGACTCCAGCGCAACACTCTCCCCGTAGCCCAGTTCAGAGGGTTATGTTCACACAGCCAGGGATAACCCAGGATAAGGGGGTATTGGGGAGACTCAATAATAAAAATTGAAATGGTCTCATTGTGGTTACCTGACATCAGCAGAGACAGAGGGGGAGTCTGGCCTGTGACCCAGCTGAGCAGGTGACCATCGAGAGCGCTGGCCCGGCGTGGCTTGGGCAGAGGGTGGATTCGTAGATTCAGCTGGTGGGCCAGGTTCAGGTCCATTAAGGTCTGCCCCAGAGTCAATGAGGGCCGTAAGGGCCAGGGAAATTTTGGGAGAAGTGATGAGCTGAACAGGGGTCAAAGAGCGTGCTGGTGTAGAGGCAGTCGAGGTGTGGCTCACCAGTAGGCCTCCAGTTACTGGTGAGCCTGGCCTTTTACTGGGCACTGAGCCAGGAAGTGCCCCATTTCCCCACAGTAGAGGCACAGTCCCTCACGTTGGCGGCGCTGGCGTTCCTGTTGGCTCAGACGGGTACGACCAAGCTGCATAGGTTCCTCCTGGGGGCTAGAAGGCGCAGATCGAGGGCAGGCCGGAAAATGAGTTGATGGCGTGCTGACCACAGGAGATGTCATAGCGCTGTTCTGCCACCCATGCTGGCGACCGTCAGGGCCAGTAGCCCCTCTGAGCCGCTCTCGTTCCTGCAGCCGGTTGTCAATCTTAATAGCAAGTTCGACAAGACCATCAAAACTTGTAGGACGATCAACTATGGTAAGTCTTTCCTTCATATCTTCAGAGAGACTCAGGAAAGAAGTGTCTGCAAGTGCCTCGTCGTTCCACCGACTCTCAGCAGCCAGAGTGCGAAATCTGATGGCATGATCAAATACACGGCTTCTGCCTTGCTTGAGATTACCAAGTGCACGGGCTGCCTCACGGCCCGAGACTGGTTGACCAAAAACACGACCCAAAGCAGCAGAAAAGGTAGCTACAGAGTCACAGGTAGATGAATGTCTCTGCCACTCAGCCGTGGCCCACTCACATGCTCGCCCCGTGAGATTAGTGATCATGAATGCCACTCTAGAACGCTCAGTGGCAAAGGTATGGGGCTGCAGCTCAAAAGTTAGCGAGCAAAGAGTCAAAAATGAGCGGCACGTTTCAGGAGTGCCGTCATACCTTTCAATGGGGGGTGCTCTTGGTTCCGAAAAATGAACCTGAGGATCCAGGGGTATTGGAGGTGGAGCAGAAACAGCTGGGCCAGTTGTAGCAGGAGACATGGAATCAAGACGAGTCACTACTTGGCGAGTCTGGGCAGCCAGGGCTTGTAGCCGCTCAGACAATGACTGAACTTCAGGTCCCAGGCTGGAAACTGCCTGCTCCAATTCAGTGAGACGCCCTTGAGCTCCCAGAGCATGACCAAACATCTCTCCCTCTGCTGGGTCCGACATAGCCAGATTGTACTGTCAGGACAGGTGTGTGTGGATCCAAGTGCAAGAGAGAGTCAGGCAGAAGTGCAATGTCCAAAATCCAAATCTTTAATCCGAGAAACGTAGCAGAGGTCAAAAATACCAGGAGTCAGTTAAACCAGGCAACAAGGCAGATCAGGAACAGGCAGAATCGAGGGTCACAAAAATACCAAAAACAGATCATACACAGGGAATCAAGCATGACTAAACGCGAGAGAGCTTGAACACAAGGGTAACAAAGACAATCTGGCAAAGACATGGGAAATGAGGCGGGGTTTAAATACACAGGAAACAAGACACAGGTGAAAGACATTAGGGTGGAGACAGCAATCAGAACTGGAGGGAAAAACCAGGAAGTAAACCAAACAGCAACACAACAGAACCAAGACTTCAAAATAAAACAGGAAATGCCAATAAAATGAATACAGATCCTGACAGAATGAAAACAGGTTTGTCCCAAATCATTTATGAAACACAATCTGGCTCTCTTGGTGGAAGATCTATTCACAACAACATAAGATTGGTCCTGGACCTGATCGATTATAGTCATGTGTTATCAAAAGAGGGGTTTATTTTATTCCTAGATTTTTACAAGGCGTTTGATTCAGTAGAGCACCCCTTTACATTACATTCTCTAAACTACTTTGGTTTTGGTCCGAAATTTATGGATTTAATTGGTATGTTATACAAAGACATCGACAGCTTTGGAACATGGTACCTGCCCAAGATTTAAAGTTAACAGAGGTATTAGACAAGGCTGCAACAGCTCTCCCTTATTGTTTATTCTGGTGGCCGAACTTTTTTCGATTATGATAAAAACTAATGGTACTGAAGGCATAAACATCTTAGAAAGAAATATATTAATAAGTCAATTTGCGGATTATACAACTTTATTTTTAAAAAATCAAAGGCAAATTCATAAAGCTCCATCAACCAATTCTCCAAAGCAGCAGGTTTGAAACTAAATATTGACAAATGTGAAATATTTGCGCTACATGACCAGCCAGCAAGCTCAATCTGTAACATAAATGTAAAATCACAAATGAAATATTTAGGTATCATAATCACCAGAAATAAAGAAATAAGGGAGAGAGAAAATGTTTGCAAGAATGTGGACTAATGTAAAACTATTTTGAACTCTTGGCTAAAGAGGGACATTACTATATTTGGAAGAATCTTGCTATCTAAAATGGAAAGGACTGTCAAGATTTATATACCCTGCTTTCTCACTTGAAATCTCAGACAAAATGACAAAACTCATCAACAGCTTTAATTTCAAATTTATCTGGAAGAACAAGTGCCAATATATTAGAAGAGCTGATGTGGTTAAGAAGATTGAAGAGGGTGGATTAAATGCCATAGACTTCTCCGCTATGAATGGTGCTCTAAAACTAAAACGGCCCAGTTCATATATTCAACACAAAGACTCTTTCTGGTTTTGCATTCCCGATGCTATTTTTAAGAAAATGGAGGCATAGACTTCCTACTCCACTGTGATTATGATATATGTAAACTACCTGTGAAACTGTCCAACTTTCATCAGCAAACTCTCCTTTACTGGAATTTATTGTATAAACACAATTTTATTCCACACAATTCCCCCTTCTGGAATAATAGACATGTCCTGACTAATAAAAAATCATTGTTTTTGGGAGCGTGGATGGAAAAAGGAATCTGGGCTGTACCACATTTAATGGATGAACAAGGCAATTTCCTAAAGCATGAAGACTTTTGTGTTAAATATAACTTTCAATACTCAAATAAAGAGTATAATAAAGTAATTAGAGCCATTCCAACTCCCTTTAAAACAATGACACAGCAAATGTTGATGTATTCGAATGTTGTTTTGGAAATGAGATCAATCTGTATAGAAGGATTCAATTTGTATAGTAAGCAATTCTCTAATAAGTTTGTTAGGAATGTTCTGACTGCACAACATTATCGTTACCAACTGAAAAGAAAATATGTTCTGTGTGATTATAATGATGAAGAAGCGAGAAAAATAAGAAAGCAGTATTTAGCTTACCCAAATCCTTCACAAAGCCAAAGAGGTGACATTTAAAATATTGAATGATTTTTATCCATCAAATCACTTCCTACATGACAGATTTAATTGGGACAACAACACGGGTGGATTCTGTGAAAAAGGTATAGAAACAGTGGAACATATTTTCTTTGAATGTGAACACATTTTAGAATTTTGGTTGTCCTTTCAAAACTGGCTTTCAACAAAACAAATAACATTACACCCACTGAACTGGAGGTCTATTAAAATGGGAGTACAGTTAAAGGAGAAGAACTTCTTGGTGAACAATCTGATAGCTCTTGCAAAACACTTTATTCATAGAATTAAATATCTCAAGGTTAAACCCCACTTCAACAGATGGAAAAATGAACTGAAACTACATGCAAAATCTTTTTATTACATGTCAAACAAAAATGCCCAGAGACTATTTCTTTATTGGACTTATTTACCCTTCCTCAATGAGACCCTCACTCTTTTCGTTTTTTTAATTTGATCTTATGCTTATGAAAAATGTTTTCCGTCTTCGATAGATACAATTCAGTGTGCCTAAAATGTTTGTATTTTTGATAATACTTGAATACAGTTTATTAAAAAAAAAAAAAAAAAAAAAAAAAAAAAATATATATATATATATATATATATATATTTGACCTGTCACACTCCTATTGTCGCCCATATCTCAGTCGTTGGACGTCAGCAAACGCAGTCCTGAAACTGCAGCAAAAAACTTACATTTATTTCTCTTATACCCTTTACTGTAGCCGCCATCCGCCCGAGCAGTTGCCAAAAGAAAGCGTCAGGAGCGCTTCTCCTCTAAATCACAAGGACGTATCCAATCACGTTCGACTTTACGTTACGTACGTACACATTATTACGTGCCATGATTCAGGGGGCTTCCGGTGTACACACGTTTCTACTGTCTTCGCATTCATCTGCCAATGTGTATAGATTGTGTTTCCAAAGTTGTCTGAGTCTTGCAGATAAGACAGAGGACTGACATGACTCTGCAGCTGTAGCTGGACTTTCCGTTTAGTTCATGACTGTGTTTTCACTGGTAAGCATGAGCCGCCGCGCTGTGGTGACCCTGTTGTGCTTCGGAAGCAGAGTTCTCAACCCTGTGTACCAGCACTCTTCTCGCCGCCTCCAAACTTTATTTATACCGAGAGTTGGATTCAAACCGGAAAAGGTCGCGGTGGTCACAAAGACAACGAGATACGAGTTCGAACAGCAGCGGTATCGATATGCAGGGCTGTCAGAGGAGGACTTAAAACACCTGGTAAGACTACATTTCACTCTGCCCCCCGTCCCTTTAGCTAAGCTGTGCTAAACTAAACTGTGCCGTGGTTGTTTTGACAGCTTGCCATGAAAGGCTCCAGCTACAGTGGCCTGCTGGAGAGACACAAAATCCACACTAAGAATGTGGAACATGTGGTTAAATGTCTGTGGTAAGACATGACCGCACACACACGTTCATCAGAGGCATCTGTTGTTTTAGTGTTGGACTCACCGCTGAACACTTTTGATCATGCAGGAGAGAAGGCATCAATGTACAAGTGGTGAAGAGAGGAGAGTATGATGAAGAAGTGGTGCGATGGGCTGATGCCATTATCTCTGCTGGAGGTGGGAAATGTTATTTATTTTGTGACTCTAATTTGGAGTTTTAATACTGGGGACATCAAAGCATATTTAAAAAGGAGTTATAGTCTTTGCTTCTGTTGTTGGATAAAGGACAAGGATGCCATCTCTGGTGTCATGATGTAGACAATAGGTGGGACTCAAACTTATTCATCTCAAGGGGGATAAGAGTAACGTGAACAAAGGATTCACACAACCGATGCAGATGCACAATACAAATTCTCTAACAGCAGTTTGTTTTGTTAGGTGATGGGACAATGCTACTTGTTGCCAGTAAGGTTTTGAGAAAGGACAAACCAGTTATTGGAGTAAACACAGACCCTGAGAGGTAAAGCGCTGACAAGACTCTGGGATTCACTGGATTCTTTTATGGTCACAGAACAATTTGATCACTTGTTGTATTGTAACTCTTTGTAAAGGAATGTAGGAAGTTGTTCCATACATTGAAACAACACTAACCGTTGAGCTTCTTCTATCTGTCTCTTTAACCTGAAGGTCAGAAGGTCATCTGTGCCTGCCTGTTCGCTACACTCGAGCATTCCCAGAGGTACTGGAGAAACTCTGCCGGGGTGAGTTCAGGTGCGTATTTACCCAAGAGTTGTGAGCCAAACCCTCTAAACTTTTGTTACATTTCTATAATTAGTGAAAAGCTACATGTGAGTTTCTTCATCAGCTACAGCCAAAGAAAAAAATGTGTATGAGATTACTTTGAGGAGTCCTTTAGAACAGTGTTCTGCTTTCTGAAGGCTAGTTACCACTGCTCTGCAATTAGCTGTCATTTCATTCCTTCATTCATCTTCTACCGCCTATCCGTTCACGTTCCGTCGCGGGGGGTGCTGGAGCCAGTCCCAGCTCACAATGGGCAAGGACAGGGTACACCCTGGACGGGTCGCCAGTCTATTGGAGGGCCAACATATAGAGACAGACAAAGATGAACAACCGCTCACAATCAGACCTATGGGCAATTTAAAGTCACCAATTAACCTAGAGAGATGAAACCGGAGTACCCATGATGCCATTCTCAGGTGAAGAAGTTTAAACGCGTGTTTGAATCCACTTCCTGTGTCCAGTGTAAATCACATAGCTACTGCTACAGGTCGCTGTGTCTACGATTTTTACTGAATCTGTTTCTCAGGTTTAAGTACAGTCAAGCTCGGGCTTTTGCAAAAGTCACCACTAAGAATTTATCTGAGTCAGAGGACTTCTTAATATTAATTAATTACAAGATACAGAGACATTATGCTACGACTATAATTTACAGATATATTTTGAATTGGACCTCTGCTTAAGCCCAGACATTATGTTGCTGGGAGACAGCAGGTCTGTGCCCATCACCTGTCCCCTGCTGCAGGTGGCTTTGGCGTCAGAGGATCCGTTTACACTTGGAGGGCACAGGGATCAATCCTACACCGGTGGACCTGCATGAGGAGCAGCTGAGCCTGGAGCAGCACAGCCAAGCCCACCGCATAACCACCATGGACTGCCAGCACAGTATGACTTGTACTCAGCGTTCTCTTGTTTGACCTTGTTCTCTGATCTGTCCCTGTTGTCCTCCTGTCTTTCATAGTTTTCCAATCTTTTCCTGTCCTCTGATCTGCTGTCTATGTCCTCGCGTGATCTAGTGAGATAGGCATTTATTGTTTATATGTCAGGAATTTAAAATAAATCAAAAAGTTAATTTATTTCTGTAGTTCAATTCAAAAAGTGAAACCCATATTACACACAGACTGGTATCTTTAAAGTTTTTTTTTTTGTTTTTTTTTTAACTTTCATGATTATTACTAACAGCTAATGAAAACCCTAAATTCAGTAGCTCATAAAATTTGAATATTCTGAAAAAGTTAAATGTTGGAGACTCATGGTGTCACACTGTTACTTAGCTGATTACAGCTAAATAACTCAAAACACCTGGAAACTTTTTCCTGAGCCTTTGAAGTCTTTCAGTGTGGTTCAGTAGGCTACACAAACATGGGGAAGACTGCTGATTTTACAGTTGTCTAGAACACCATTACTGAGACCCTGCACAAAGAGGGGAGGACACAAAAGGTCATTGCTAAAGAAGCCGGCTGTTCAGAGTGCTGTATCCAGGCATATTAATGTTAAATGGAAGGAAATAATGTGGTAGAAACTTTTTCTACCACATTATTGTGTTTATTATACAAGCAACAGAGATCTGCAGCCATGAGAGGATTGTGATGAAGATGAATAGGATGACGAGACTAGAGACCCAACAATGCAGAAGTGCTGAAGGCTGCTATTGTAGCAACCTGGCCTTCCATTACACCTCAGCAGTACCACAGACTGATTGTTTTAATGGTACCCAGCATTGCTGCAGTAATGCGTGCAAAAAGAGCACTGATCAAATATTGAGTTCTGTAAATGTTAATACTTTTTGGTAGTTCAACAATTTTGAGTTAAATTCCTTTTTAATTGGTCTAACTATAAGAATTTCCTGAGATACTGAATTTTGGGTTTTCCCTACCTGCAAGTTATAATCATCAAAATGAAACAGTTGATTTTGTGTATAATGACTTTGTATGAGTTTTATTTGAATTGAATTACTGAAGTAAATAAACTTTCGGATGATATTGTAATTTATTGGGATGTACCTGTATATAGACCTGCTAATATCCTTTTTTTGCAATCCGCATTCAGACCCAGGGTGCATGAATGGTATTTTATCAGCTCCAGGCAGCATTAATGTAAACACCCATGTAAACTTGTAATATGTCAGAGTGCTTGCAGACACCTTTCCCCTGTTGAGCATGGCAATGTTAAGTCAGGAACATAACTGCTGCATGTTCCTCCTAGGGAGCTAAAGCTACAAAAATCTTTTTTAAATGAGCTGTTAGACGTGTCAAATCAGTTTGCACAGTGGGTCATCTCTCTCTCCCTCCCCACCCTCTGTGCTTGTGGGTTCATGACACAGTTCTGCCTGCCCTCAGTCTGAAGAGAAAGGGGGCACTTTTTTAAGTTAGGTGTACCCACTCCTATAGAATCTGCCTGTACCCTGATTTTGGTGGGAAAAGTGTCTGGAAGGTGTTCTATTAATTGAATGAGATTCCTCAGGGGCAGGGACACTACACAAGAGCTTCTCCAAGACGAGTCTGCTCCCCATCAGAGGTCTAAATGAGATCTTCATAGGAGAGTCTCTGTCCTCCAGGTACTTCACCTGAATACTGCATTTGAACCTGTGTCCCTGTGCATGGAACCCTCTCCACATCCCTTCAGGGCTTATCATCTCTCTCCACCACAGGGAAAAGTTAAAGTCTTTAAAACACCATGCTAATCTCTTGGTCCCTAGGGCATCCTACTATGAGATTTCTGTGGATGGTGGCCCATGGGAAAAGCAGAAGAGCTCAGGCCTCAGCATCTGCACAGGAACCGGATCCAAGGCCTGGTACGTGTTGCTATAATCAACATTTAATGTGGGCATGACCCAAGATCAGCATCAGCACAAGGATCAGAACATGAATTCAGAGACTTGTCGATCATTCAGCCATAATGTGTTGGTCTGTGTGAATTCCCACAGGTCCTATAACATCAACAAGCTGCCTGAACAAGCTGTGGAGGAGATTTTGAAGATTGGTAAGAGGATATGTATAGACTTGCATCAGATGGTTAACTGTCTATCCCATCTCTGTCAACTAACTGTCCCCTGAGTGTCAAAACTGACACGAGGGTTACATGTCTGTTACCTGATTGTCAAATGACAGTCACGTCTGTTTTCAGGAAAGTATGTGACAGGTCTTGAATTCCCATTTCATCCTGATTTCATTGAGAAGGGTAAGTTGATTGTCCTGTGTTTATTCCTGACTTCTGTATTTTCAGGCTCTGTGTACTGTAATGGCACCTATGTTTGTTTTTAGTGACTGATGAGTTCAATGAGTCTTTGGTGTTTGGGCCAGAGGACAAACGTCTGTTCTATAGCATCAGGGAGCCCATCGTCAACAGAGTGTTCTCCAGCAGCCACCATAGAGGCTTTGCAAGCAAGTTAGTGACCACTCCTGATCCAAAGGATGAAGCTCTGGGTCTCAGATTTTTAACTTTTCTTTGATCTTCCAGGGTGTGTGTTCGCTCCCGGTGCTGGGATGCCTGCATGGTGGTTGACGGCGGGACTTCATTTGAGTTCAACGATGGCGCTATTGCAACAATCAGCATGAGTGAGGAGGACCAACTCTGCACGGTGGTTCTTCAGGACTGAAATAACAGGATAACAGCCAGGTGTGTTCAAAAGGATGTACCAGATTTTAGTTTCTTCAAATGTTCTTATTTTTATCCAGGTTACTGTTGTTTATATTTAAATTTTTCCACAACAGATATTTTCAAATGTTTTTTAGTTTTTATTTGAGCTCTCACAGGTCCCCCCACCAGCTGGTGAAGATTGTGATTGTGTTAGAGATGAACCAGAGTGTCTAAGCTGAGCTTTGACTCTGTCCATTTGTCTGATCATCAGTTTTAGTTACAGAGGATTGCGATCCTTCGCACTTGTGTCACCTGTTTATTGAAGGAATCAGCTTAAGTTATAAGTTTGTGTAAATGCCAGCTAATTTTATTTAGTCCTGACTTTGTTCTTGTTCTGTTTGTGGCTCATATTGAAGAGATGAGTCTCGGAGTCTAACATTTCAGTGTATTCTTCATATAAATCATTGTAGTTATCAAACATCAATCAAACGGGAAAAAAGGTCACAATGAACTAGTGTGGAGTCTCCTACATCAGGCTGTAGATAGACAATGATCAGTAGTTAAAACAGGATAAAGTTGAAGCTGGTTGGATTTGGAGTAATAAATATATCAAAGATTATCATGGTTTCAAAACGATAAAAGCTATGGTTCAACAGCTACTGAAGCACAGAGGCTTGTTTGTTATTGACTACATCTATTTTTGGATCATAGCTTAGATTTTTATAACTGAGTTATGCCGGAGGAAAGAATAAAGTGCACTAAAACCTCCCATGTGTTGTAACTGCCACAGGTTGGGAGGATGATTTTTACTGAAACAGCCATATGTGTCTTAAGCAACCCTGTCAGACATCCTGCAGAGTGCAGAGTTTAAAGGGCAATGTTTAAACAATTGTTTTATCTGAAAGTGTATATTTTTCTAAGAGGATATATTTGTGTTATAAGAACCAAAAGCAATCTCATTGTAGTTTTACAGTTCCTCTTGGGCTTCCCTGTGTTGCTCTAGTGACAACAGATCTGTTAAACTGTTGTACTTTTTAGACATCCAATAAAAATATAACAGATTTCAGGTAAACACTGCTATCATAACTAAGCTGAAAACACCCTCAGGCATGCCACAAGGCCAGCCCACCTGGACCTACCACCCAACTGTTGCAGGATTTCATTTCAAAGTTTCATAAGTCCTGAGGACTGGTTTATTTTCTGAATACAGGCTATGAGTATTCCGCTGTGGACTGAGACCTTCGATGCATTCAATACAGTAATCAGGTCTAGGTTCTATCCTAGACCTGATTTATATTCGGATCACATGGATTACTGATACATACTGATGGAGTTGCCATCAGGTTTCAGTTTCTTGCCCACTGTAGAAGTTGATGCTCAAACCACCATGCCATATTAGTGGGCGACCTGCTCCACCTACTCAGCCATGTGTACATCCTGTCCTGGATCAGAGTTTGAAATGAGGTTTCGGTTTTCTGGTCCCCGCAGGTCATCATTAAATATTATATATACCTTAGGTCTACAGAACAGTAAAGTGAAGGGTCTCAGCACAGTCCTTCAAAGCAACTTATGAAGACCATGACTTGTGAAGGAAAGGTCAAATGAAACCAATTTGTCATCCAGTGGTTTTACTTGGACAAAAATAAACTGTTTATGAAATACAACTCCATTAATGTAATTTCTGAGTGAAATGAGCGACAGCATCAACTACAGCGATCTTCATTAAAAGAAGAAAGTCAGTAATGATCAGCTCCTGATCATTTACTTGGTTTCTCTTTAACAGCAAAACATTTCTCATTAAAACCTGATTAAAAGCAACTGTTCTTATTAGCTGAAGACTTTAGCGTCAAAAACAGGTGAGCCGTCTCATATTTACATACATTCTGTTCACACTCTGACATGAACTGGGTCCAACATTCAGATTTGATTTTCTAAAAAAAAAAAAAAAAAAAAATTTCCTAAGAGTGGTCTGCAATGTGACTTCGGTACCATGGATGTCACAAACTCTAAATTCACTTTCAGTAGGAGCAGGAGACACTGAATCATGGCTCCAGGCTGGATTCCTTGAGTGTGCTCGAAACTGATTGTACTCAAAAGGAGACAAGCAGTAATCACAGCCTGAATCTCAGCCGGCACTTCCTGTTCCACATGGTGCAGTCGCTGAGGTATCTGAGAGGCCCAATGGCAGGTGTGGGCCGTGCCACACTAGAGAAGGGCCTGGAGTTAATGCTGACGTGAGGCATGCCCTTTTTCAAGGCTGGCAGGTTGCCGTCGTGCACAAGGCCAAAGACGTCCAGAAAACACAGCATGGGGAACATCTTTGCTAAGTCCCTGCAAGGGTGACACAGGTGAGATCCAAACTTCACTCTCACAAACTCACAGCAACACAGGTAGATGGACTTACGTAAGGGCGGCTAGGTGAATGTGATAGCAGCGGCTCAGGGACAAGTGTAACAGGTACTTCAGTTGTGCAAGGACAGGGAAGCTGTCAGCCATCAGCAGAGTGCTGTCACTGAAAAACAGGATGCACAGTGACACTTAAGGTCACAATATTTTCACTTGGGCTGGGGAATGATTTAATATCAATATATATCACAATAGAAAAAGTTTCAATAATGGTGATAGCTTTAAAAAGCATTTCCAATTCATATTTACAGCATATGCCTCTTACTTACATTCATTACAGGTTGCTGTCGTTCAACACAAAGGCCTAGGTTGGTGCATCAAGGCCTCACCACAGGCTGAACTAGGCTAGGCTCTGACATGGAAAGTGTTAGCTGCTAAATGTGAATCTCTGACTGCAATACAAATAACACGAACGAGCTTCCAAAAGTCATACGCAATAAATAAAGGGGGCGGAGATTCAGCTACCAATGATAAACATTAGCTGTCACCCTAAAAGTTTAAGCCAGCCTGTACCTAAAATATCACCACCCCACATTTATATTGTTGCTCACCTTAAATCTAAAGTTTGAATGTCAGGACACCGCTCCACCAGCACCTTCACATCTGAAACACACATGCAACAGTCAGGTCTAATTGAGGCTCAAACACAGCTGCTAACCTTCACTAGTGGTGCTGATGAACAGCTGATGGTGTGCGAGTGCATTAATGAAGAAAATGTGACATCAGTATTGTCTGAACATAGTTGAGCTTGAGATTTAAAACCTACTCCATCATCCTGCTGAAATCTGACTAACCAAGATGCAATATTAAGAGGCAATAGGCTCAGATCTGTTGGAGGATGCCCCTTAATCACTGTGCATCACTTTGTCCATTTCCTCTATAGCGCAATTCCAGAGGGCGCAGGAATTTTTATTTCTGATTAAATGTGTTGAAACTCAGAGTATGAAGAGCAGCTGGGGTGTAGCTGCAGAGAATAGCCTGGTCTATGGACCATCATGAACTGATGTGAACTCACCATCCAGTGTCAGACGCTCTCTGTAGCCGCTAAAGTTGAGGTGAGTCACACCTGAGTTCAGGTTACTGACAACGCTCTTCACATGATCACTGCTGAATTCACACCATGATATGTTTAACTGCTCTATTCTGAACAGGAGAAGAGATCATTATCAAACAACCTGTTAATAAGAAGATAAAAGGAACAGATTATCATCATCATATCCTGAGCAGCTGACCTGGAGCAGAGCCTGAGCATTTCAGCCAGAGCTAGAGCAGAAAAGCCAGAACAGCCACTCATGTTGAGCTGCACAAGGTTCAGGTTCCTGGCCAGAGAACTGAGATAAAAAGTGAATTTATACACACCCTTGTGTTTCTATTATTTCAGGTCTAGCATTTACATTCATTTCCTTGGGATATTAAAAAAAGTTACATCCCTGAACTTAGTAGTATATATCACAGGACTTGACTGCAGAAACACAGACCAATGAGGTGGCCAAAGGTGGTAAATACACAATGACAGCACACAGACATAAACAGTGACTTACTTGATAATGGCATCAGAGAGCTGTAGACCCTCCAGGCTCAGGTGCTGCAGCCTGCTGCACTGACACACAATGCTCTCCAGAACACAGGTAGGAATGATGGAGCTGGACAGATCCAACTCAACCAACGGCAATGAGCTGACACGCGCACACACACACACACAAAAAAAAACTTGACATCTCCTTTCATAGGCCAGTTATGTTCATTGATACATTTTAAAAAATAAATAATTACTGTCAGTTGAAACGTGTGTGCAAAGTGACTTATAGCTTCAGTTAATGCTATACGACGTGTTCATGACGTTGATGACAGAAAGAATGCAGAGTTACTTGTTGAATAAGGCTGAGAACCCCACAGAACTGAATCCTGTCCTAAACAGACTAGAACAACTACAGCAGGTAAAATAAGCATTGAACATGTCACCATTTTTTCAGGAAATATATTTGTAATGGTGCTACTGACATGAAATTTTCACCAGTTGTCAGTAACAACCCATGCAACCCACACATGGAAGGAAATAAGACCTTAGATGTCCATAAATTAAGTTATGTGTGATAAAATGGAATGACACAAATGGAGGTGCAAAAGGGCACCAAAAGCTAAGACACCAGGTGAAATCTATCAGTAATCAGAAAGCAATCCCGCGCCTTGTCAGTGCAAATTAATATCAGCTGGTTCAGTCCCAACTGATGGCCTATAAAAAGGTGTCTCATTGCCAAGGTGTCACACAAGAAACATCTCATGATGGGTAAAAGCAAAGAACTCGCTCAAGACCTTCGCAACCTTATTGTTGCAAAACATACTGATGGCATTGGTTATAGAAGGATTTCTAAACTTCTGAATGTTCCAGTGAGCACTGTTGGAGCCATAATCCAGAAGTGGACATAACATCATTTCACCATAAACCGGCCACGACCAGGTGCTCCTCGCAAGATTTCTGAAAGAGGAGTCAAAAGAATTATCCGAAGAGTTGTCCAACAGCCAAGGACCACTTGTGGAGAGCTTCAAAAAGACCTTGAATTAGCAGGTACAATTGTTTCAAAGAAGTTTGGAGGTGGGAACATCATGGTGTGGGGCTGTTTTTCAGCATGTGGCACTGGCAAACTCCATGTAATTGAAGGAAGGATGTACCGAGACATTCTTGATAAAAATCTGCTGCCATCTACCAGGATGATGAAGATGAAACGAGGGTGGACATTTCAGCAAGACAATTATCCCAGAGACACAGCCAAGGAAATTCTCACTTCTTTTCAGAGAAAGAAAATAAAACTGCTAGAATAGCCCAGCCAGTCACCTGACTTGAATCCAATAGAAATCTATGGAAAGAACTAAAGATTAGAGTTCAGAGGCCCACGGAACCTTCAAGATTTGAAGACTGTTTGTGCAGAAGAATGGGCCAAAATCACACCTGAGCAATGCATGCAACTAGTTTCTCCATCCAGGAGGCATCTTGAAGCTGTTATTATCAACAAAGGCCTTTGTACAAAGTATTAAATAAATTTAAGTAAGTGCGTTCAATACTTTTTCCCTGTGTCATTCCATTTTATTACACATAACTTAATACATGGCCATCCAAGGTTTTATTTCATTGCATGTGTGGGTTGCATGGGTTGTTAGTGACAACTGGTGAAAATTTCATGTCAGTAGCACCTTTAGAAATATATTTACTGAGGAAAAATGGTGATGTGTAAAATAAGTATTTAACCCGCTGTATCTAGTAGACTCACCCTGTGCAGTGCAGTTCCTCCACAAAGCAGCGAGGGCAGCGCAGCCTGCAGACCCCAGTTTTCAGAACCTGCTGCAGAGCCATACCCATGTGGGTCAACCCCTCCAGATCCACACTGTGCCACAGAGAATCATCAAACCTGACACAGAAAAACAAGATCTGTGTGGTCACACAGAAAAGCTCTTTGGAGTGGGACTGAAAGAACTGTGGCCAATCATGAGGACTTCCATCCGCGCTGTGATTATCTAGTATCAAGAATTTTAACTCCATAGAATCCATGATAGTACAAACCAGACTCACACCAAGCAATGCCAGTGCTTGCAGACTGTGGACATCCTGAGCAGGTCCTGCAGAGGGAGGTAGAGGAGGATCTTGAGAAGCAGCTCGTCTGGTAGGTGCTCCAATGAAATACCTGCAAAGGAATGTGAAAGTATAAATATGAAAGCTACAGCCAACACAGGTCAACTGCTGAGAGGAGGTCAGAAGAGTTTCCTGCCTGACGTGGAATTCCTCTTCCTCCTAGACCTCTTGGCTAGGGCAAACTGGTTACGGTCATTCTCCTTCCCCTTGCGGATGAGCTGTTGGTGCTTGTTTCGGGGGTAACACTGCTGGACGAGCTCTGTGGGAGTACATTTGGTGTCCAGGCCCTCACTCAGACCCTTGGACCTGCGCTTGTTGGTCCTCTTGGGCTGAGACAACTTGGACCCCTGATGGCTCAGACAGGGCAGGTTCTGCAGTGGCATACTGGGAGGGGGCAGGAGAACATGATGCAACACTCATCCTCCAAATGTTGATGATAGCCCATGCACTTTCAATTGGCTGCTAGCCAGCTCAGGTAGGGACTAGCTAGAGCTGAAACGCAGCCTCCCTGAGACAACAACCTCTCTGCCCGCCAAATTGATGCAGCGAGTGACCGCGTAAACTCTGGCTGCTAAAGACAACGAGAGGATTCGTTACCCTTCTCTGTGTAGTCCACTTGAGGCCCCAGTCCCACAAGATTCTTATACGTTTATTGTCTTTCAGCGGGAATGAGGCTCGGGTGGCTGGAGGCCTGGTCCAATTCTAAGCGCGTTTTCGATTATTACCCTCCGTTTTCAGTTGAAGCTACTAAAGTGTAGATTTACAAACACGGTAACAAAAAAGCTCACAACTTGCCCAACATTTACAGTGACAGTTCAGGGGTAGTGCATGAATAGAAACAGCCGAGATAACGCATTACTGCGTTTAGCGCTGGTTCAGTTCCTCGCGGCTGCGAGGCTTTGTGTTAACTTAACAGCTGTTTTACACAAACATGGCGCAACATGATAGATCGTACCTGTCTAAGGGCATCTCCTCCCGGTCAGAGCTCACCATTCGGTCAGTAAAGTCGGGATTGTCCGTAGACAACATGAAATAGCTGCCTGTTTCTCCTGAGCTCTCCAACAGAGACGATTTAAACTCACCACCAGCAGTAGAGCGCCCTGTGTCCTGCGTCATGGACGCATCTACACGTCGTACGTCTTACGGTGCTTCCGGAAAGTTTTTTTTTCTTTTTTCCCTTTATTAATAATAATGCAAATCGTACAGGCATAAGAAATTTCCCTAAAAATTACATTTAGGAACTGAACAAAACCTGACAGTGCCTGGGTAAAATATAACACATTAATGAATAGAAAGCCATCAATAAAGTAAAAAAAAAAAAAAGAAAAAAGAAAAAAGGATGTAAACAAATAAAGTAAATATTAAATACAGGAAAGGTAAATAAGTCTATACAAGACTAGACAAATAAGAACGTAAAATCACAATACATAAGTCGATTTTAGATTTCTGGGGTCTGATGAAGAGAAAGATCAATTAAATGTTGATAAAGGCGTGCATTGTTAGATTTTATAATTCTAAGAGAATCACAAAAAACAGAAAGCTCTTTCAAGAAAGCAGGGAAATATGGGGTAACATTTAGAAATTTACATATGTGGATGAATTATTTTGCCAATATTATTAAGTTATTTAAGAGAAATTCCAACTTTGAGTCCTTTAAAATGACACCAAACCTGATATAACTGTAAGTTAATTTTGACAGAGACAAATTATTCAGTAGTCGACAACAAAATGCATCCCAAAATAAAGAAGAAAATTTACATGAAAATAAAAGGTTTTCTTGTGTTTCAATTTCCTTTTTACAGAATGTACATTCATTTAATTCAATATTAAATTTAAGGTGCATTAGTTGTCTAGATGGGTATATCTCATTTATTGCACTCAACCCGAATTAGTTGACTTTACTCGCAAATCGCGTGGAAACCTGTTGCCCTATACCACTTTAGTTTTTACACAAGCTGAAACTAAATACACTGCTCAAATAAAGGGAACACTTAAACAACACAATGTAACTCCAAGTCAGTCACACTTCTGTGAAATCAAACTGTCCACTTAGGAAGCAACACTGATTGACAATGAATTTCACATACTGTTGTGCAAATGGAATAGACAACAGGTGGAAATTATAGGCAATTAGCAAGACACCCCCAATAAAGGAGTGGTTCTGCAGGTGGTGACCACAGACCACTTCTCAGTTCCTATGCTTTCTGGCTGATGTTTTGGTCACTTTTGAATGCTGGCGGTGCTTTCACTCTAGTGGTAGCATGAGACGGAGTCTACAACCCACACAAGTGGCTCAGGTAGTGCAGCTCATCCAGGATGGCACATCAATGCGAGCTGTGGCAAGAAGGTTTGCTGTGTCTGTCAGCGTAGTGTCCAGAGCATGGAGGCGCTACCAGGAGACAGGCCAGTACATCAGGAGACGTGGAGGAGGCCGTAGGAGGCAACAACCCAGCAGCAGGACCGCTACCTCCGCCTTTGTGCAAGGAGGAACAGGAGGAGCACTGCCAGAGCCCTGCAAAATGACCTCCAGCAGGCCACAAATGTGCTTGTGTCTGCTCAAACGGTCAGAAACAGACTCCATGAGGGTGGTATGAGGGCCCAACGTCCACAGGTGGGGGTTGTGCTTACAGCCCAACACCGTGCAGGACGTTTGGCATTTGCCAGAGAACACCAAGATTGGCAAATTCGCCACTGGCGCCCTGTGCTCTTCATAGATGAAAGCAGGTTCACACTGAGCATACGTGACAGACGTGACAGAGTCTGGAGATGCTGTGGAGGAACGTTCTGCTGCCTGCAACATCCTCCAGCATGACCGGTTTGGCAGTGGGTCAGTAATGGTGTGGGGTGGCATTTCTTTGGGGGGGATGCACAGCCCTCCATGTGCTTGCCAGAGGTAGCCTGACTGCCATTAGGTACCGAGATGAGATCCTCAGACCCATTGTGAGACCATATGCTGGTGCGGTTGGCCCTGGGTTCCTCTTAATGCAAGACAATGCTAGACCTCATGTGGCTGGAGTGTGTCAGCAGTTCCTGCAAGACGAAGGCATTGATGCTATGGACTGGCCCGCCCCTTCCCCAGACCTGAATCTAATTGTGCACATCTGGGACATCATGTCTCGCTCCATCCACCAATGCCACGTTGCACCACAGACTGTCCAGGAGTTGGCGGATGCTTTAGTCCAGGTCTGGGAGGAGATCCCTCAGGAGACCATCTGCCACCTCATGAGGAGCATGCCCAGGCGTTGTAAGGAGGTCATACGGGCACGTGGAGGCCACACACACTACTGAGCCTCATTTTGACTTGTTTTAAGGACATTACATCAAAGTTTGATCAGCCTGTAGTGTGTTTTTCCACTTTAATTTTGAGTGTGACTCCAAATCCAGACCTCCATGGGTTAATAAATTTGATTTCCATTGATAATTTTTGTGTGATTTTGTTGTCAGCACATTCAACTATGTAAAGAACAAAGTATATAATAGGAATATTTCATTCATTCAGATCTAGGATGTGTTATTTTAGTGTTCCCTTTATTTTTTTGAGCAGTGTATGTTGAATTGTATTAACATGGAATCCTAACTTTTTACACAAGCTGAAAATAAATATGTTGAGTTGTATTAACATAGAACCTGAATTTTAGTATTTATATTTGTTAGTAGTGTGTACTCAAAATTATTAAATATAACTAGCTATTATTACTTGTTATTGCTACTTATTATTTATTACAATTAATGTATTTTCCTCTAATTAAATTACCTTTTCTTTAAAAAAAAAAATATTGTAGAAAACATTGTTTCAATTAAATTGGATGGAAAAAAGATAAACACCTTTAAATGCTCTAGTGCATTTTATTTTTAAGGAAAAAGGCAAAACACAGCCAATGTTGTTATTACAAACTTATCATCAGGTCAACATCAACACATCCAACCTAAAATGATTCATCTGAAAAAGGTCATTTCAAATCATTGAAACAATTATGTGTGTGGTTTTTGAATGTGTCTGTGTGTATGCTGTTTGTGTGGTTATCGGTGTTGGTGTTGTCCGTGCTGGTTGTGTGTGGGGGTGTTGAATGCATCACAAATTTACAAGAAAAAAACATGGATGTGCCCTGAGATTATAGTGGTAAATCCATAAAAAAAAACAGAATTCACAAGAAACCTCTGCTCAAATGTACAAGAAATTAGAAACAAACAGAATCTGCTTCATCTGCCTAAATGAAGGGAGGCCAGCACATGAACCAACAGAGACTATCATATCAGAACAATATCTAACTCCATCTACAAACACTGATGATGCAACAAGAACTGAAACAATGTCTTATGTCTTTCTGCTACAACTCCTCTCAATTTTAATTTTCACACAAGTCACATCCTTCAGCCCGCTTCCTACAGCATTTAAGTGTGTGTAGGTGTGTATGTGTCAGTGTTTTTTGTGTGTGGGACTGTGTTGCGAGTGGGTGTTGAATGTGTCTGCATTTTATGTGTGCCTGTTTGTTGGCCTGTTTTACAGAAAATAAAAAAGCTTTACCCCACTGGTCAGAAAGTGTTTTTACTGGTGTGGCAAAAAAAAAAAAAGTAGTCAACAGCTTATTACAGTAGAGCTGACATCTCTTTACATTGCAAGCTGATTTTTCAAAGTCTGTAGCTTCGGTTTTAGGTCAGTGTGGCCCAACGAGAGCAATACCTGTTGGATGAACTGAAATGTGAGCTTCATAGTCTTGAGGATAGTTAAGATGGAGTGCATATGTGAGTCCAAACAGAATGCACATTTCTTTTGGCAGATCTTGAATGTTTCCCATCACGACTTCTCCCTCAATGATGATTTTCAACGAGACTGGACTGAGATGGTGGGAAGATATGAGCACAGCACCTTCACGCTCGATGAGAAGTATCCCGATGTCAAGGTCACGGAAAGAATCATCATCATCAGATTCCTTGATAAAGAATAACAGAAGAGCACAATCATCTACCTTCAAATGTGTACTGTGCAGGTGAGTGAGAAAGACTGCTTCTGTGCAGGGTGCAGAAAAATCACTACTGACACTGAAAGGTTACTTGTGCAGTGTCTCTTGGTTGTGCACCCTGGGTTTTCTGGTGAATCTTTGCTAAGTGGACCTTGAGTGCATTAATGAAGTTGAATGTGCACACACATTCTTGGTGTAAGCAGGGAAATAGGACAGTTCTACCATAGTTTCTGTGTTTTAACTGATAATGTTTTAAAAGGTAACCCCTTTTCTCACCCATAAACTCACAATACTTACACTTCCACAGCACCCTCACAACAAAAGGATTTGTAAAAATAGAAAACAAGAAAACTTTTAGCTCAACAATATCGCTGTAAAAAAAAAAATGGTAATAGAACCGAAACGACGTCTGTGTTACACATAAAACCGGCACGTAAACGAGCGTGTGTGTGCGAGAGAGAGAGAGACAGGGGGAAAGAGAGTGGGCACGGAGCGGTCGATTGGATCAATGCGTGGCGCGCAGTTTGCGGCGTCTAAAACATGAACACCTCCACAGCGGCAGCGCCTGCTACACTCCTTTGCCGACAGCGGTTGAACCGCTTTTCTACCGCATGAAATGGCGGAAATATAAATTATAGTCGCGCAAACTCGCCGGTATTTGAGGGGTCCTCAGACTGTTAACACTAAGCTAACTTTAACATTCAGTTGACACTATTTTGAGTGGACATTAGCTAGCAATAAGCATGTATTAACAACATGCACAGGTTCAAACAGTACATTAACGTGACAGAAAAAAAACAGCGTCAACAAATTATCTCCAAGCTTTTGGGTGTTAAGAGTTCCCACAAAGATAACTAGGCTACTTATTTTACATACTAACCGTTCAAGGCGTTCACCTTCCTGGTGAGGGTGCCGAATGACCGTTTGCTGTAGCTGCCTGTGCTTGTCTCGCCGAGTCAATGTCGACCTCCGTGCAAGCACTGTTACCCACCGTTGCGCTGGCCTTGTGATGTGACCAGGGACGTTTTTGAATTACGCCCCTCCCTTTTCTTATAAAACTTAACATACCAAGTTATCTCTACTAAACCCGATTAGTGCAATTAATCTTTCAGCTAAATAGTACAATCAACTAATGTTGTTTAGTAATGATAGCAGGTTTTTACAAAACATAAAAGTTTAAGTAATGATCACTCTGAAGTTTAATTAGAAAAAAATCTGGGTTTACAGTGTGTTTTAAAGTGCACTTCTTTTGCTTTTGGTGGAATAGAGAATCTCATAAAATTACATCTGATTTTCTTGATGGTGGCAGGGTCAGTACAATATTTTTCCAACATGCATTTTCTTTTTAAAGTTGAAGGAAAACATTCCTTAGATAGCGCGGATCTTAAAAGCGATTTTTGCTACATTTCTCATCTGTGAAAAGACATTCATTAATAAATAAGGGATATAATCGAGGTACAGTTAATACATAAAATAAAGAGCCTTTTATAGAGCAATTAAAGCCTGTGGTATAGCGTTAATTATGTAATTGAAAACTTTTTGGGAACAATTTAAATTGTACTTATTCTTGAAATCGAGAAAGTCATATACATTGCCTCTATTGTTCATTAAATTTTGATTAGACCAAATTCCTTGGTCTGACCATTCTTTCAAAAATACAGGCTTCCTCTTTATTAGGATACATCTGTTGTTCCAGATTGGTGTGTTGTGGGGCGAAAAGTTATGTTTAAAAATTAACTTCCAGTAATGGAGGACCTGTTGATAACCTGTTGACCTGATAAATTAATTGGCAATTTATTGACTTCAAAATCGCATTTCAGTAAGAATTCCACACCCCCGAAGTTCAAAAAGATTTTCTTGGGGAGATTAAACCAAATGTTCTCATACTGTTTGATAAAGCTCTGTAACCATTTAAGTTTTAGGGAACCATTCATGGGGTCAAAATCAACTGCATTCAGTCCACTGTCTTCCATGATTTAATGATATCATTCTTTCTAATATAATGATGTTTGTTCTTCCATATAAAGTTAAAATAGTTTGGATTTATTATTTTAATTATGTTGTCAGGGATATTTAACGAATGTGTTGTGTAAATCAATCTTGATAAACCTTCCATTTTTGAAATTAAGATTCCTCCAAAATTGATAGGTCCCTTTGCAGCCAAATATTCAAAATAGATTTACTCTTTTTTACATAATCTCCAAAGTTAACACTTTCTCTAATTTTTTAGTCCTTGGAAACGGTAATACCTAAATATTTCACTTCATTCTTAACTGGTATACTCTCCACTTGAGTTGAAGGGTGGTTATGGATCGCCATCAGTTGACATTTATTTAAGTTCAAATAAAGGCCAGATGCCTGTGAGAATATAGAAACAATTTTAAGAGCTTTTGGAATTTTAGCCTAATTTTTGAAAAAATAAGGTTGTGTCATCAGCTAATTGGCTTATAGGAATCACCCATGACCTTTAACTGCTTCATGTCCTCACGATTTTTAACTGTCACACCGTGGCGAGGTTGTCTTGTCCTGGTTTTGTTTTTGTCCCGTCATTTTCTGTTTTATTTTGAAAGTCTAACCCTCCTCTCGTTTCAGAGCCCTTCCTCATGTGTCAAATCAAATCAAATCAAATCAAATCAGATTTATTTGTATAGCGCCAAATCATAACAAAGTTACATCAAGGCACTTTACATATAGAGCAGGTCTAGACCAAACTCTTTATAAAATTATTTAAAGAGACCCAACAGATCCCCCGATGAGCAAGCACTTGGTGACAGTGGCAAGGAAAAACTTCCTTTAAGAGGCAGAAACCTCGGGCAGAACCAGGCTCAGGGGGGGCGGCCATCTGCCTCGACCGGTTGGGTTGAGAGAGGAAGAGAGAGAGAGAGAGAGGCACGGGGGAGGGGGGGGGCAAAGTTGGGTAGAGTAGGGAGAGAAAGAGAGCAGGAGGAGGGGATATTCAAACAGGTGTAGGCAGGAACATGATGCTGCATGAGGTTCGTAGGAATGATGCTGTATGGAATTCTTGAAGATGTGGGAGCAGCAGGCATTGCAGGAACATGGGATGGTGATGATTCATCACCTGCAGGATGAGGACAGGGAGAGAGAGGAGAGGAGCTGGGGGAGACGGAGACTTCGGGAAAACATGGTTAGTAAATGCAATGCACATGCTTGGAACTGAGAGAAACTGGGATTTTGGAGAAGCAGGTTGTTGGTATGACGGCGCATGCGAGGGGGGGAGAGAGAGAGGGAGAGGGAAGAGGGGGAGAGAGAGAGAGGGAGAGGGAAGAGGGAGAGGGGGAGAGAGAGAGAGAGAGAGAGAGAGGGGAAAGGGAGAGGGAGAGAGAGAGAGAGGTGCTCAGTCCTTCCCCCAGCAGTCTAGGCCTGTAGCAGCATAGCTAAAGAGTAAATGAACTTTAACTTTTTAACTATAAGCTCTGTCATACAGAAAAGTTTTAAGCCTGGTCTTGCAAATTGCTAAAGAGTCTGCCCCCCGGACCGATACTGGAAGTTGGTTCCATAGAAGAGGAGCCTGATAACTGAAAGATCTGCCTCCTGATTTACTCTTGGAGACTCTAGGAACCACAAGTAAACCTCCATCTAGAGAACGGAGTGGCCTACTAGGACAGTAAGGAACTATGAGCTCTCTGAGGTATGACGGAGCTTGGCCAGTAAGAGCTATGTTAACAGAAGGATTTTAAATTCTATTCTGGATTTTACCGGCAGCCAATGAAGAGCAGCTAACACAGGAGAGATGTGTCAACTGTCCATCCACCTTGATTACCTATTGTCTCCACCTGTTCCCCATTTACCTCCATGTGGTTAAATAGTCTGTGTTCCCCTTGTCCTGTGCCAGAGTGTCATCGTCCTTGTCCTGCACCAGAGCTCCCTTTTCATGCCCACAGCCATTGACTGTATAGTAACCATTGTTCCTCGAATCGAGTGATTTTTTTGTTTGTAAATTTTGATATTCATAGCTTGTTTTCATAGCCTTTTTGTTTCCCTCTTTACGAGTGATTTACTGTTGTTACCTTTTGTATCTAGCGTTGAGCCTAGTTAGTTTATTCATAGCTCTTTTGTTTTTTCCTCTCTCAGAGTGATTTTCATTTCTGTATTTTATTAGATTTTTTTATCCTCCGCCTTTTGCGTGAGTTGATTCTTTTGGTTTTCCTTAGTCAGGTTTCCCTCCTAACGGAGCGTTTTGTGTTTATCTTTTGTTTCATCTAGTTAGTGTTTATCCTCCCCTGGGAGTTAGATTATCTAGATTTTTGAGTATAGTGTCGATCTCCTGTAGTTAAAGTTGCATAGCCTCTTGCTTTGTCACTCGGAGATCTTTGTGTTCTATTAAAGTCAATTATACTCAAAAGTCTCTGCATCTGGGTCCTGTTTTAGTCTCGGCCTGACATTAACCATAATGGCCAACATTTCAGCCGCCATGATAAAGAGGAGGGGAGACACTGGGCATCCTTGGCGTATGCCCCTCTTGACCTCAAATCTACTACAAATACCAAATGGTAATATCACTGAGCTATTGATGTCCTTATAAAACATACTAATAATTTCACAAAAGTTTACTCCAAAACCAAAATGATGCAAAGTATCTAACATAAATTGGTGTTCAATACTATCAAATGCTTTACAAAAATCTAAAAATAAAATAAAGCCATCGTCATCAATTCTGTCACTGTAATCTAATAGGTCCAACACTAACCTTATATTGTTGTGGATGGAGCGACCTTTTACAAAACCCAATTGTGTTTCATTAATAATCTGAGTGATACCCTCTTTAAGCCTATTAGCAATTATGTGAGCAAATATTTTATAGTCCAAATTAAGGAAAGTGATAGGCCTCAGATTTTCTAAATATTTCTTGTCCTTATCAGGTTTGGGAATAAGGCTTATTAGACCTTGCTTCATCGTAGTCGTTATAGATTTGTTCCTGCAGCACTCACATATAGCATAAAATAATAATTCTTTAATGTCTTCCCAAAAAAATTTATAGAAGTTCGAAGATAGACTGTCTTGTCCTGGAGCTTTCCCCAAAGCAAGTTTTTTGATTGCCATATCCAGTTCATATAATTCAATTTCAGAGTCACACAGATTCTTGAAGTCGGTACTGATTGTGGGTAGATGAAGTTTAATGCTTTGAAAAAATGCATCAGATTTCTTTTTAGAAAAGGCTGAAGAGTATAAATATTTATAGAATCTGTGGACTTCCTCGGATGGTTGTATGGGGTCACTACATTCAGTATCATTTATTATTAGTACGTTAATTGCATTTCGTTCTTGTCTTCTCTTTTCTAAGCTACAGAAGTAAGCAGTGTTTTTCTCACCCTCCGCTATCCATTTGGCCCTGGATCTTATATATGCTCCTTGCGCTTTCCTCAAGTACAACTCGTCTTGTTGGATTGAATATTCATGAATATAATTTTGTCGGATTCTGTCATCGGTGACTTCCTACAACATTCATCAATATTTTGCACTAATAAAAGTTCCTTTTCCCTTATTTCGTGACACCTTTTTTTCCTAAATTTAATTGAGATTTGTCTAACCTTATACTTAAAGAACTCCCACCTGTTACAGTAGCCCCCTATTGTAGGATCAAATTTGATTTCTAGTATTAAACCTTTGATTAATTTACAATACTCATCATATTTCAATAGATCAGCATTGAATTTCCAGTACGTATTTCTTTTGTTACTGTTTTGCGATGACTCTTCAGTCATTGCAAAACAAGAGACAAGAGGCAGTGATCAGTTAGAAGTTCACCTGACATTGATACATTGGACACAAAATTTGCAAATTCAGGTGTTAACAACCATAAATCAATTCGTGATTTAGCATTTCCATTGGGTTTAATCCAAGAAAATTGACATAAATCTGTATTCATAGTCCTCCAGATGTGAATAAGTGAGAAATCATTACAAAAATCAAGCAAGGTTGAATTATAATGGTGATTATTAAATTTAGATGGGCTCCTATCCAGCCAATCATCAGGTGAGACATTAAAGTCTCCTTTTTATTTTTTCCAAAAGCAAGCAAGCAAACAAAGAACAAAGAAATTCCTGTGTGCCTTTCCCGCTCTGGCAAAAAACCATGTGCCCACCCAGGTGCATGCTGGTCCCATACCTGCTTTCCTAAATATATAACCTTTGGTGCCCACAGTATGGCCAAAATGAAATAAAATACTAAACAAATACTAAACAAGAAAACAATTAAACTAAACAAATAATTAGTGAACAAAATACTAATAAAATCTAAACATAATAAACTCAAAAATTTAGAATAATCAAACAATATTAATTATTGGCAAAACAACAACTAAATAGCTCCTACAGAGATTGAAGTTGTTATATCCATAAATGTTAACTAAAATACTTACCAAGCCCTCAATGTTTAAAACAACAGCCAACCAGTGTCCATTTTCATCTGCTTTGTGTGTAATAATATTTCCAGGACATCTATCAAAACAAATAGCAACACCTGCAGATCTATTGGAGCCGTGACTGAACAGTATCTTGTCTCCCCATTGACTTGTCCAGAAGGTGGTGTCCGAGGCACAGGAATGCGTTTCTTGAAGGAAAACACAGTGCGCTTTCTGTCCCTTGCAATACAAAAAAATGGCTTTTCTTTTAATATTGCCCTTGAGACCCCTTGTATTCAACGAAATAAAAGATAAATTGGCTTTCAAAATATTCATTCGCTGGTTAACCACACAGTAAACAATAAAAAACAGTTATATGAAATGAGAAAAGAAAGGAAAAGTCTTAAGTCTTAAGCTGAACACAGGAAAGGATTCCTCTGTAAACCATTCCCCACAAATTTCTTCATCAGTACTTTACCATGTATGGTGACATATCCTTCACTTCTCAAACCTGGATACGACGTCCGTTTATGAAGCTGAATGGACCACGAAAGTAAGCCTTCTCCCCGGCCTTCTTAGCCTAGCTGATCCGTGGCCACAGCGCTTCTCTGGCTCTTCTGTCCTCCAGCGTGAGATCCTCCACAAACATCACACCAGCTTCTTTGCAGACTCTTGAGTCCTTTGTTAACTTCCAAATCACTTTGTGGTGTTGTCTTCTGGTGAACTGGATGACAATGAAACGCGTTCTGTTCTCTGCTTTTTGACCAATCCGATGAACGGTGTCCACAATATCATCCATCTGCTGCTCCCAGTGTGGTGCTACCTTGCTGAGCAGACGTATCACTTCATCTCTTGTGTTTTCATTCATTTTCTTCGGCAATCCCTTCATTCTTAGGTTCAACCTCCGTTCATATCTGTCTTTCTCTTTTTGACTTCTCTTGCAGAACTTCATAATCTGTACGTAGGCATTCAACCTCTTTGTCCATCATCAGTACTTTTGCTTTACAGTCCTTCACTTCCATTGCATTAAATTCCGACGCCTTGGTCGAGCTAGCAATCGCCACAGAGTTTTGCCTCATTTGCATGCTAAGATCTTGTAGCGTTTTTTCTTGCGAGTTGAATCTCTCCGACAGCGTTTGGATAGCAGCAAGGATTGTAGAATTTGACACGTCCTCATTTACTTTGGATATCTTTCGTTGGTGAGCTCCTTTAGCTGGTGTCGCTGGATTAGACTGGGACATTTCATCCAAACTTCTCTTGTCCCCGGAGCTATCAGTTTCCATGCGGAGAGGTTCAGCATAATCGTGTTCATCTTCTCTCTGAAAAGAAGACGAGTTGGGTTGTCAAATCAAATCAAATCAGATTTATTTGTATGGCGCCAAATCATAACAAAGTTACATCAAGGCACTTTACATATAGAGCAGGTCTAGATCAAACGCTTTATAAAATTATTTAAAGAGACCCTACAGATCCCCCGATGAGCAAGCACTTGGCAAGGAAAAACTTCCTTTAAGAGGCAGAAACCTCGGGCAGAACCAGGCTCGGGGGGGGGGGGGGGCGGCCATCTGCCTCGACCGATTGGGTTGAGAGAGGGAGAGAGAGAGAGAGAGAGAGAGGCACGAGGGGGGGCAAAGTTGGGTAGAGTAGGGAGAGAAAGAGAGGAGGAGGATATTCAAACAGGTGTAGGCAGGAACATGTTACTGCATGAAGTTCATAGGAATGATGCTGTATGGAATTCAATGAAGATGTGGGAGCAGCAGGCATTGCAGGAACATCGGATGGTGATGATTCATCACCTGCAGGATGAGGACAGGGAGAGAGAGGAGAGGAACTGGGAGAGACAGAGACTTCGGGAAAACATGGTTAGTAAATGCAGTGCTTGGAACTGAGAGAAACTGGGATTTTGGAGAAGCATGGTTTTTGGTATGTCGGCGCATGCAAGGGGGAGAGAGAGAGAGGGAGAGGGAGAGGGAAAGAGAGGGGATAGGAAGAGGGAGAGAGAGAGAGACAGAGAGAGAGAGGTGCTCAGTCCTTCCCCCAGCAGTCTAGGCCTGTAGCAACATAGCTTAAGAGTAAATGAACTTTAACTTTTTAACTATAAGCTCTGTCATACAGAAAAGGTTTAAGCCTGGTCTTGAAAATTGAGAGTCCGCCCCCCGGACTGATACTGGAAGTTGGTTCCATAGAAGAGGAGCCTGATAACTGAAAGATCTGCCTCCTGATTTATTCTTGGAGACTCTAGGAACCACAAGTAAACCTCCATCTAGAGAGCGGAGTGGCCTACTAGGACAGTAAGGAACTATGAGCTCTCTGAGATATGATGGAGCTTGGCTATTAAGAGCTTTATGTGTTAGGAGAAGGATTTTAAATTCTATTCTGAATTTTACTGGCAGCCAATGGAGAGCAGCTAACACAGGAGAGATGTGATCCCTTTTTGTAGTTCCTGTTAATATTCGTGCATCAGCATTCTGAATCAACTGAAGGCCTTTCAGAGATTTGTTTGGACATCCAGATAATAATGAGTTACAGTAGTCCAGCCTAGAAGTTACGAATGCATGGACTAGTTTTTCTGCATCCTCTTTAGAGAGGATGTTTCTGATTTTCCTAATGATTCTCAGGTGGAAGAAAGCTGCCCTACTGACTTGTTTTATGTGAGGGACAAAGGAGATGTCCTGGTCAAAGGTTACTCCAAGGTTTCTTACAGTGGTGTTGGAAGCCAAAGCAATGCCATCCAGACTGATTAGATGATTAGATAGGGTTTCTCTAAGGTGCTTAGGGCCAAGTACAATAACTTCAATTTTGTCAGAATTTAGAAGTAAAAAATTATGGGTCATCCAGACTTTTATGTCTTCAAGACATGTCTGCAGTCTGACTATCTGACTAACTTCATTTGGCTTCATTGATAAATACAGCTGAGTGCCGTCTGCGTAACAGTGGAAATTGATGCTGTGTTTCCTGATAATGTTGCCTAAAGGAAGCAGATAAAGAGTGAAGAGGATTGGTCCAAGTACCGAACCCTGTGGGACTCCATGACTGGCTATAGTGCGTGAGGAGGAGCTATTGTTAACATGCACAAACTGATATCTATCTGATAAATAGGATTTGAACCACCTTAGAGCAGTTCCTTTAATGCCAATTTCATGTTCCAGTCGCTGTAATAAAATATTATGATCAATGGTGTCAAATGCAGCACTGAGATCTAAGAGGAGAAGTATGGAGGCTGATCCATTGTCTGAAGCCATTAGAATATCATTGGAGACTTTAACCAGTGCTGTTCTGTGCTGTGGTGAGCTCTAAATCCCGACTGAAACTCTTCAAGCAAACCGTTCCTATGCAGATGGTGATGTAATTGGTTTGCTATTGCTTTCTCAATGATTTTAGACATGAACGGAAGGTTCGATATGGGTCTGTAATTGGCCAAAACATCTGGATCAAGATTCGGCTTTTTAAGCTGGGGTTTGATGACTGTGGTCTTAAGAGTATGGGGTACATAACCCAAAGATAACATCAAATTAATGTGATCTAGAATGAAGGGCTCAATTAAGTAGAAAATGGTCTTTAAAGAGGCTGGTCGGCACTGGGTCTAATAGACAGATTGATGGTCTAGATGATGAGACTATAGAAGCTAGCTCTGAGAGATTCAGAGATGAGAATGATTCCAGCTTGTGTGCCAAACTGACTCATTCTTTCGCTGGTACTTACACAAATGTATTTTCGAAACTTCAAACAGTAGGTTGACGTGGGGATAAGAAGTTAATTAACTTATTTGAGGAATTTTGGAGGAGAAGTATGCCAAAACAACTGCTCAAGTCTGCCATCTTGGTGCCCCCTCCTTCCGGAAAGTATTCACAGTAGAGCTGGTCGGTTCCTGAATCGCTGGGGTTAATAATTCGAATCTGCGTATTGAATCACGAATCACAAGTCCGAAGTATACATTAACCCGAATCCTATGAGTCCCCTAGTCTGCTGCTGCTAAATTTTTGTTTGTTTGTTTGCTGTTTTCGTTTTTTATTTTACTTCATTGCAAAGAGTACAAAACGAACATGGCATCATTCAGTCTTTTTTTTAGTTCTTCTTTAAAAAATATTACAGGCAGAATAACTTCCATCACAGTATCACTTAAAACTGAGTGAAAACAATTTACACATTAATTGTGATGTGAACAAACGCACAAAGGACATGAAAGCCATATTCATAAGCCATATTCTGGGCAGCAGAGTTCTGTCGAACAACATCCACGTTGTTCACACCACAATCTCCACACCTGTTTGACACCCTGGACCTTTCTTCCTCTACAGTGCCATCACAGGTCACTACCGTTACCACTAGCTCCCCCTGCTGTCCTACTCCTCCGGTACCACTGTGTACCATCATTGATTCTTTTTGCACTTAACCTTCACCTACTATTCCTCAGTCCATCGCCCCAGTCATCACCACCCGTATTCCCCGTCAGGCCCACAGACCAAGTGGTTTTAACAGTTACAATCTCATACAGGTTAACATGTCACCCACTTCAGTATCCTGCCACGATGAGCACACGATCAGCACCAATATTCAACTGGCCGTGCTGAACGTGCGCTCTCTTTTAAATAAAACCTTTATCATAAATGACTTGATTTTAGACAACAAGTTGGACTGCATCCTTTTGACAGAGACATGGCTTGGCTCTGACACACCGATCGTTCTCACCGAGGCCTGCCCACCTGATTTTAATTTTTTATTTTCAACTAGGGGAAGTAAAACAGGAGGAGGTACTGCTTCGATATGCAAAGACTCATTTAAACCAAATGTAGTTACTTTTAACAGTTACTCATCATTCAAATATCATGCCTTTGTTTTTAACAGTCCTCCCATCCTTAGTATCACAGTTTACCGGTCACCCCACCATTCCACTGTTTTGGTGATTGAACTGGTGATTTTGATTTGCATGGTGATATTACCTCGGATCCATTGTCCAGAGAAATTTTAAATCTTTTAAGCTGCATGGATTTTAAACAGCATGTCACACAGGCGACTCACAACAGAGGACACACCCTGGACCTGGTCATAACCTATGGCCTGTCCACTGATGTGTCCTCTGTTGTTGACTTGGCTGTGTCTGACCACTACTGCGTGTTTTTTAACATCACCAGTTTTAACCATGAGGACGCACCGGTGAGAATAGTGAGGAAACGCTACCTTACTTCTGAAGTGGCTGCAAATGTTATCCAAATTTTACAGAGCACTCCTGCTGAGGTTTTACCTGCAACATATGATTGTTTGTTGATAATTTTCATAGTAAACTAAAGACAACACTGGACTCAGTAGCTCCGCTTTTAACTAAAACTGTAAAAACAAAACCTACACCCCTGTGGAGAAATTATGAGGTTATTAAACAGATGAAAAGAAAATGCAGGAGTGCAGAGAGGAGGTGGAGAAAAGCGAAATTGACAGTTAACTATGAAATACTATGTGAACAACTCAAAACCTACAATAATACAGTCAAACAGGCACGGATATCCCACTTTTCAAAACTCATCACAGATAATAAAAAGTAAAATGAAATTCCTTTTCTCCACCATTGATCTTTTAACCAACACCAATTTTAATAAATCTTCTAAGACACCAACAGATGCCCTCTGTGAGGACTTTGCAGACCACTTCAGAAGTAAAATCAGTGCTATCAGATCCAGTCTTTTATCTCACCAGAATGCGATTCTTAACACACCTGGACGGTCGCTTTTACCTGAGGGAACACTGGAGAGTTTTGCCCTGGTTGACGCAAGGACACTTGGTCGAGTTTGCTCTCAAGTAAGCCCAACAACCTGCCTTTTAGATCCAGTTCCCACATCGCTTTTAAAATCATTGTATGGATTCTTTGAGGAACAGATTTTAAATATAGTGAATTGCTCTCTTCAGACAGGTGTCTTTCCCACTGCCTTCAAAACAGCAGTGGTGAGGCCCTTTCTGAAGAAGCGCAATTTAGACCCCAATATCTTTAATAACTACCAACCTGTATCCAACTTATCGTTTTTAAGCAAAATTTTTGAAAAGCTGGTTTTTAACCAAGTAAATTATTTCTTAAATAGAAACAATGTTTTAGAGAATATCAATCTGGTTTTAGGACGAACCACAGCACAGAGACGGCCCTCTTAAAGATTTTAAATGATATCAGGTGTAACGCTGATTCACATAAACTCACAGTCTTGGTGCTACTAGATCTCAGCTCTGCCTTTGACACAGTAGATCACCACATTTTATTAAATAGACTCAGACACCTGGTCGGCCTCTCTGGTACTGTTTTTAACTGGTTCAGCTCTTATTTCACAGATCGACATTTCTTTGTAAGTATGGATACATGCTCCTCCAGAACACATGAAACCAAATGTGGGGTGCTCCTAGGGCCCCCTAGGTCCAGTTCTTTTTAATTCATATATGCATCCCCTTGGGGACGTCATCAGGAGACAAGGCATCAGCTTTCACAGTTATGCAGATGACACACAGCTGTATATCACTGCGTCTCCTGATGACACTGGGCCAGTTGATGCCCTTTTAAATTGCATTTTAGATATAAAGTCATGGATGGCAGAGAATTTCCTACAGCTCAACTAGGACAAAACTGAAGTTTTAGTCATTGGTCCTGAAGGTGAGAGAGAGAAACTTTCACCAAAACTACAGGATTTTAATCCCTCACAACATGTAAAGAATCTGGGCGTCATTTTCGACTCTGTTACATTTTTAATATGTGGAATAAAATTAAGCTCAAAGATAGGTTTTTATCATCTTAAGAACATAGCCAGAGTCATTTCTCTCTCAAGCTAACACAGAGGTGCTGGTGCATGCTTTTATCTCTTGTCGTTTAGACTACTGTAATGCCCTGCTCTCTTGTCTCCCCAAAAAGACAATCTCTAATCTGCAATTACTCCAGAACTCAGCCGCATGTATGCTGACGAGAACCAGAGGGAGCACATAACACCAGTTTTAAAGTCACTGCATTGGCTCCCCGTGTGTTTCAGGATCAATTTTAAGATTCTCTTATTAGTTTTTAAATGTCTTAATGGTCTTGGGCCTTCTTATTTATCTGACCTGCTTTTATCATATCAACCCTTGCGGATCCTGAGGTTCTCTGGTACCGGCCTTTTAATCGTTCCAAAAGTTAGAACTTGTCACATCTGGGCTGGGGGGAGGACCCAAAAGCAGGAGCCGGAGGCAGTAGGGTGAAAGTGCAGGTAAGTATTTTAATGAAAACAGGTGAACAGGAGAACAAAGGATAACAAGGGATAACAAAAAACCACTTCAAAGGAGGGAAACAAAACTCAAACTGTGGAGAACTGTGGACGAGGGCTGGGGTGCATGAAGGACAAAGACAATCTGGCACTGAACAAAGGGAGAACAACAGATAAGGAGGACAAGAGAACATGAGAGGACAAGAGAGGACAAGCGAGAACTATGGAGAACAAAAGGGGACAGAGAGGACAAGAGAACAAGTGATCAGGAGTACAAGAGAGGACAAGGGCTGTGGCAACATGGGAAGAAGACAAAGAGGACAAGAGAACAAGAGATCAGGAGGACAACAGAGAACAGGAGAGCAAACAAGAACTATGGAGAACCAAGGATACACACAGAAAACCGGAGAGAACAAGAGAGCAACAGGGAACAGGAGAACACGAGAAACCAGGAGAACAACGGAGATCAGGGGAGAACAGAGGACAAAGGACAAAGGATCCGACAAGGACTGGCCAGAAAACAAGATTTAAATACAACTGAACTAACGACACAGGTGAAACACATTAGGGCAAGGAAGGCAATCACACAGGCGGGAAAGAGAACAAAGGCAGGAAAAAAAGTAGACGGAGACATAACAGAAAGCAGACTACCAAAATAAAACAGGAAGTGAACTAATAAAATAAGACAAGAACGGATCATGACAGAACTAAAACCCATGGGGAGGCTGCACTCAGCCATTACAGCCCTAAACTATGTAACAGCCTGCCAGAGAACATCAGGACTGCAGAGACTCTTGGTGCTTTTAAAAGGAGGCTCAAGACTCACCTTTTTAGTTTGGCTTTTAATTGATTTCTTTTACTCCTTAGAGACTAAAAAACAAAGTATACTAAAAGAATTTAATCTTTAGCTCCAGTGTTTCCTCATGGGAGCCATCCGCACTGAGAGGTGTGTCTGGTCTGCCCGTGGGGACGTCGCCCTGGAGGTCGTCCAGGCATGGAGGACTGGGGGGCTCCACACCTTGTGTGGAGTCTACCCTGGTCCATCCGGGTCAGGGGGCTCTCTTGGGCCGTACCCCCTGGGGCCTTAGGCTGTGACGCCTTTCGGTGTGCATGGCTCCCTCAGGTGGTCTTTCCTCACCTCGATCCTCAGGGCCCTGCCATGTTTCTATACTGACAGCTAGTATCTACTGTGTGTGGGGGTCTGTAGGTGTGTGTGTGTGTGTGTGTGTGTGTGTGTGTGTGTGTGTGTGTGTGTGGGGTTGGGAGGGGTGGGTTTTTAATATTTTTAATATTTGTTGTATTTCTGTTCTATGTTTTTATTTTTGTGAAGCACTTTGTGTTGCATTTTTGGTGTATGAAAAGTGCTATACAAATAAAGATTGATTGATTGATAATAATAATAATAATAATTTAAAAAAGATAAAGTCAAATAAATAAAACTTTGTATTGTCACTAGTTTTTTCCGGCATTCCTTTGATTCTTAGGAATCCGGTCATGTTCTCTTGACTTTTCCTGTAAAGCCCCATTCTCAGCTCAAATGTGTTCTAGCTCTTTCTCCATCACCAGCATTTTAGCTTTACAGTCTTTCACCTCCACAGCATTAAATTGTGATGCTTTAGTCAGACTAGCTGTCACAGCAGGTTTTTTTTTTCATCTGCATGCTAAGTTCTTCTAGCTTCATGTCTTGAGAGTCAAATTTCACTACCAGTGTATTTGTAGTGGCTAGGACAGTAGAGTTTGACGCTTCATCATCCTTCACTTTCTGTACCTTTCAGAGGTGAGCTCCTTCGGATTGTGTTGATGGAACTCACCCACACAATGCGTCTGAACCCGTTACCTGAGTTATCCGTCTCCATGAGGTATTTTTGAGTGTGATTGTGATAGTTCCCTCGCTCACCGAGAGACACATTATGTTTTGGGCCAGACTGGTTCATTTTGCTAAGAATTCTTCAGCAAAAGAGTTTTGGAAACTTCAAAAATAGAGTTGATGTGGGGAAAAGAAGTTAATTCACCTTTATGAGGAAATTTTAAGTAGGAGAGACTTGCGTGTATGTCCACAGTTGGCCATCTTGCGAGAAGTCTTCCTGGCTGCTGCTAAGTACACCAGGTAAGTCGGCAGACTCACTGGAAACAGTTCTGAATCACTGGAAACAGTTTTGAATCAGATGATCTGTGGACTCACTTGAAACTGTTCTCAGTCAGATGATTCGATCAGATTTGATTCTATTTACCTAACCCCTAACTCCATTCACAGATGATGGAGGTCATTGTGGTCATTGGGGCCTTCAGTGCTGCAGAGATTGTTGAATTGTATAAGATTAAATTCAATTTTATGCGCATGTGACAGGTACAGCAACGGAATGCAATTAGTATCCAACGAGAAGTGCAAAGGCAGTGGTAGAATAAATTACAGTGCTCAGCGTAAATGAGTACACCCCATTCAAAAAGTAACATTTTAAACAATATCTCAATGAACACAAAAACTATTTCCAAAATGTTGACAAGAATATGTTTTATATAACATCTGTTTAACTTATAACATGAAAGTAAGGTTAATAATATAACTTAGAGAACCAAATTTTCAGTTTTACTCAAATTAGGGTGATGCAAAAATGAGTACACCTCACTGAACGTCTCTGGAGCAAAGCTAAATTTTAGACTGCAAATGTCTAAAATAACAAGAATCAACCAAAGGTGAGTCTAATTATTCATTACACAGGTGTCCAGCAGCCAGTTTACTATAAAAGGGTGTTACTTAAAGAAAATCCCTTCCCTTTTCATGTTGTCAGCAATTGCACCACATGGAAGAGAAATGTCACAAGACCTGAGAAAGAAAATAATTTCTTTACACCACAAAGGTGAAGGCTACAAGAAGATCAGCAAAGCTTTACTTATCAGTGCAAAGGTCAATACTGTGCAAAGGTGGTACAAAAATATTCAAAAAGATGGAACTGCAACCATCTCACAGAGACGTCCAGGTCGTCCACGGAGGTTAACACCTTGACGGGAGAGTTTTCTGATGAGAAGGGTTGAAGAAAATCGGCATGCAAGTTCACTGCAGTTATCGAAAGAAGTAGAAGGCCAAACTGGGGTGACTATTTCCTGTGACACAATACGGCGTAAACTGCAGAGGAATGGCATGCATGGGTGTCGACCACAAAAGAAGCCTCTCCTAAAGCCCAGGCACAAAAAAGTCTGCCTAGAGTTTGCCAGGCCCCATGCTGACAAAGATGAAGACTACTGGGACTCTATACTCTGGAGTGATGAGACCAAGATAAATGTTTTTGGAACTGATAGCTACAGAACTGTATGGCATCGCAAAGGTAAGAAATACAGAGAAAAATGCATGGTGCCTACAGTGAAATATGGTGGTTGCAGTGTCCTTATGTGGGGTTGCATGAGTGCTGCTGGTGTTGGGGAGCTGCATTTCATTGATGGCATCATGAATTCACAGATTTATTGCTCTATACTGAAAGAGAAGATGCTACCATCACTCCATGCCCTTGGTGGTGGTGAACTTTTCCAACATGACAATGGTCCTAAACACACATCTAAGGCAACTGTTGGATTTCTGAAGAAGAACAGGGTGAAAGTGATTCAGTGGCCATGGAGGGTTTAAGATGGGAAGAAGTGAGAGATGATCTACGCACGTTTGATTTCAAATGGATAAGAGTTTAAGCTATTCCTAGACAACTGCAGGGTGAAGCCAGGCATTGTGTGTGTTCAAGAATCATGGTTCAAACATAACTTAGATTTTGTCTTGTGTGGGTATGAGGCAATTAGACGAGATAGGAAGGATGGAAGAGGAGGAGGATGTGTCACTTTTGTTAAGCAAGGGATTCCTAGCAGGATGCTTGCTATAGGGAAAGAGTTGGAGTATGTGGTGGTGTAAGTGTGGATGGGAAAAAAGAAATTGGTGTGTGTGAATTATTATAATCCTGGTAAGAGGGTGGATTTGAATAAACTTGAAGAAACAGAAGGACAAAGAGAATCAAGTATTATATGGTGTGGGGAGTTCAATGTCCACAATACCTTGTGGGGAAGTGAGAAAACTGATGCTAATGGGAAGGTAATAGAAGAGTTCTTAGATGAGAAGAATTTAGTTTGTTTAAATGATGGAAGCAAGACAAGAATAGATGTGAATTCAGGAAAGGAATCTACAATAGATCTTACTCTGGTTTCAAATAATATTGCCCACATATGTGATTGGAAAGTGTATCAGGATGGGACCATAGGCAGTGACCATTATCCAGTTTTATGTGAGATAAACATTAATGCAACTATGACTGAAGTAGACAGAGGTGGAAAATGGGTATTTGTGAAGGCTAACTGGGAAAAGTTTAAGGAAAAGTGTGATGTATATCTAAGACAGATTAATGGTGATATGAACATAGATGCTTTGGATAACCAAATTAAAAATGGTATCAGAGCAGTTGCAGTGAAATCCATACCTAAGAGTAAAGGGAAAATAACAAGGAAGGCAGTATCATGGTGGGATGACAAATGTAAAGAAGCAGTGAAAAACAAAAAATAAGGCATTGAAATTATTGAAAAAAAGTCATAATTTTCAACATGTGATAATATATAAAAAGGCCAAGGCAACAATAAGAAAGACAATAAGACAAGCAAAAAGAACATATTGGAGGAAATTTTGTGACTCAATTATGATATGGGGGATGATATGATGATATAATGGACTTATCTAGTGTTAGTAAATGGAAATGAAGTAGCAGTGAGTAAAAAAGACAAAGTTGAGCTATTGGCTAGCACTTTTGTTAAATGCATAATTCTAATAATTTGTCTGAGGAGGGAAGAAGGGGTAGGAACAAAACAAAATCTGAAAACATGGAGGCCTTAAGGAAAAAGGAAAATCTCAGAAATGAACAGAGTGTGCCATTCTCCTTGGGAGAGTTGAAAAGGGCGTTGGCTAAAACTGGCATGACTGCACCAGGTCAGGATGGAATATGTTATGTGATGATAAAGCATCTGAGGGAAGAAGGACTGAGCAAACTATTATTATTGTATAATAAAGTGTGGGAGGAAGGTAGATTACAGTGAGTTGGAAAAAGGCAAGTATTGTTCCCATAAGGAAGCCAGGAGAAGATGCAAGTAATCCAGCAAATTACAAGCCAATTGCATTGACATCGCACTTATGTAAACTCATGGAATGAATAGTAAATGAAAGATTGATATTTTTTCTTTTTTTTGAGAAGCAGGATATAAAAGCAGGATACAAAAGTGGGTTTAGGAAAGGACATGGTACTTTGGATCCTATATTGTGTCTAGACGATTAAATAAGGAAAGCGCAAATTAATAAAGAAACAATAGCAGCAGTTTTCTTTGACATGGAAAAAGCATATGATATGCTATGGAAGGAGGGGCTTCTGATTAAGCTGCATAAACTGGGAGTGGGAGTTCAGGTTTTTAACTGGATAAGAGATTTTTTGAGTAAAAGAACGATTCAGGTAAAAAATAGGATCAGACATATCCAATAAATATGAGGTTGAGAATGGGAATCCCTCAAGGAAGTGTGATTAGTCCTTTACTCTTAAATGTTATGATAAATTAAATTTTTAGTCATGTATCACTAGACATGGGAAGATCACTATTTGCATATGATGGGGCCCTGTGGAAAAGGCAGAATTTTGAATCATGTAGTTAATAAATTGCAAGAAGGAATAAATCAAGTTGAGGTGTTGGGGAGGAAATGGGGTTTTAATATTTAATTTGAAAAGACTAAAGTTATGTTCTTTACAAGGAAGAAAATTGGTGGAGGTAATCACATAAAACTATATGGAGATGATTTAGAGACAGTGGAGTCATTTACGTTTTTAGGAATCTATCTTGATTCTAGATTAACATGGAGACACATTCAAAGTATTGTTGATAAGTGTAAGAAAGTTATAAATGTAATGAGATGTCTGATAGGGATGGGCTGGGGAGCTGATGTAGTGTCCTTGAAATATATTTATGTAGTGTTAATTAGATCAAGACTTGATTATGGGAGTGTGGTGTATGGATCTGCAGCAAAGACAGTACTTGATGAGTTAGATGTGATACAGGCCCGGGCCCTCAGAGTGTGTATTGGAGCAGTAAAAACATCACCTGTGTGTGCCTTGCAAGTGGAGAAATGCCATTGTATTTACGCAGGAAGCAGCTTAGAGGGAATTACTGGATAAGTCTGAGTGCGCACAGTGATATTAATCCAACTAAAAAGGTACTACAAACTTGCAGGGAAAGAGAAGGAACTGCAAAATCAAGTTTTGGGTGGATAGGGGACACAACAGCAAGAGAATTGGGGATATATGGAATGGAGTTCTGTCCAGTGGTGGAGTGGCCTAGGACCTCTTTGTGGGTGCTACAACCTTTGATAGTAGATTTGAATTAACTTCCAGTTAATACAAAAAAGTATGGACCTAGTTAATGCATTTTATAGTTATACAGAAAGTAAATATAGAGAATATGTACAAGTGTATACAGATGGATCTAAAGATCCAGAAACTGATAGTACTGGATCTGCAATCTCAGTTCCCAGCCACACAGTTGCAGTAAGCAGAAGGACATCAGATTACTTAAGTGTATATTCAGTGGAGTTATATGCTATCTGGATGGCCTTAGAATGGATTGTGCAAACTAAAAAAAAAGAGCCCTGATTTGTAGTGACTCAGCAGCAGATTTGGTTAGTCTAAAAATACAGCAGGTAAAATAAGTATTGAACACATCACCATTTTTCTCAGTCAATATATTTCTAAAGGTGCTACTGACATGAAATTTTCACCAGTCGTCAGTAACAACCCATGCAACGCACACATGCAAAGAAATCAAACCTTGGATGTCCATAAATTAAGTTATGTGTAATAAAATGGAATGACACAGGGAAAGAGTATTGAACACAATTACTTAAATTTATTTAACACTTGATAATAGCAGCTTCAAGATGCCTCCTGGATGGAGAAACTAGTTGCATGCATTGTTCAGGTGTGATTTTGGCCCATTCTTCTGCACAAACAATCTTCAAATCTTGAAGGTTCTGTGGGCCTCTTCTATGAACTCTAATCTTTAGTTCTTTCCATAGATTTTCTTATTGGATTCAAGTCAGGTGATTGGCTGGGCCATTCTAGCAGCTTTATTTTCTTTCTCTGAAACTAAGTGAGAGTTTCCTTGGCTGTGTGTTTGGGATAATTGTCTTGCTGGAAATGTCCACCCTCGTTTTATCTTCATCATCCTGGTAGATGGCAGCATATTTTTATCAAGAATGTCTCGGTACATTTTTACATTCATCCTTCCTTCAATTACATGGAGTTTGCCAGTGCCGCATGCTGAAAAACAGCCCCACACCATGATGTTCCCACCTCCAAACTTCACTGTTGGTATGGTGTTTTTTGGGTGATGTGCTGTGGCATTTGACCTCCAAACATGGTGTGTATTATGGCATCCAAAGAATTCAATTTTGGTCTCATCTGACCAGACGATATTCTCCCAGTATTTCACAGGCTTGTCTAAATGTTGTGCAGCAAACTTTAAACAAGCTTCAACATGTTTTTTCTTCAGCAATGGACTCTTGCGTGGTGAGCGTACATATAGGCCATGGCTGTTGAGTGCGTTACTTATTGTTTTCTTTGAAACAATTGTACCTGCTAATTCAAGGTCTCTTTGAAGCTCTCCACAAGTGGTCCTTGGCTCTTGGACAAATCTTTTGATAATTCTTTTGACTCCTCTGTCAGAAATCTTGCAAGGAGCACCTGGTCGCGGCCGGTTTATGGTGAAATGATGTTGTTTCCACTTCCGGATTATGGCTCCAACAATGCTCACTGGAACATTCAGAAGTTTAGAAATCCTTCTGTAACCAATGTCATCAGTATGTTTTGCAACAATAAGGTTGCGAAGGTCTTGAGCGAGTTCTTTGCTTTTACCCATCATGAGATGTTTCTTGTGTGAAACCTTGGCAATGAGACACCTTTTTATAGGCCATCAGTTGGGACTGAACCAGCTGATATTAATTTGCACTGACCAGGCGCAGGATTGCTTTCTGATTACTGATAGATTTCAGCTGGTGTCTTTGCTTTTGCTGCCTTTTTGCACCTCCATTTCTTCATGTGTTCAATACTTTTTCCCTGTGTCATTTCATTTTATCACACATATCTTAATTAATGGACATCTAAGGTTTGATTTCCTTGCATGTGTGGGTTGCATGGGCTGTTACCAACATCTGGTGAAAATTTCATGTCAGTAGCAGCTTTAGAAATATATTTACTGAAAAAAATGGTGACGTGTTCAATACTTATTTTACCCACTGTAGGTACATCCTGTAATCGTCAGGATCTGGTGTTCAAAGTAATGGTTATACACTCAAAAGTATTAGAGAAGGCACTGAGATCACATTCATTTGGGTCCCTGCATTTTCGGAAATGAAAGAGTGGATAAATTGGCTAAACAAGCTGTTAAAAAAAAACAATAGAGATCACAATAAAACTTTCCAAATCAGAGGGAAATAGTATTATATGGAAGAAAATCAATGTTGAGAGGCAGCAATACTGGGATCAGGAAACAAAGGGAAAACATCTTCATACAATACAAAATAGAGTGGATATTGAGAGACACAGAAGAGGAAATAGAAAACTAGTGGTAACAATGAGTAGAATCAGAATAGGACACAATAATCTAAACGGGACACTTTATATCATTAGAAAGCATCCAACTGGTGTGTGTCAACAAGCTGAAACAATAGAACATGCTATTATTAATTGTAGGAGATACGTCCAGGAAAGAAAGAACATGATGACAGGGATGGAAAAAGTTGGACTGACAGGGACAGGTCTTAAAAGTATTCTTGAGTGTGATGAGAGAGGGCAAGGCCGGAGATATTTATGTGAATTTCTCTTAAGAACAGGATTGTTAAGGGAAATTTAAGAAATAGATATAAATAGTTCCAGTAGGTAGCAGTAGCGCAACTAACAGGATGCCAGCTGCCTTAAAACCTAAAACAATAAGAAGAAACCTAATTGTGCCGTTCTGGTCTGAGAAAGGAGACATGAGATGATAAGATGTTAGATAAGATGTGATGAAGATGTTAAGTTAAGCCACGTTAAGTATCAACCTATTTCTTCTTCTTCTTCTCCTTTCGGCTTTTCCCTTCAGGGGTCGCCACAGCAAATCAGTTGCCTCCATCTAAGCCTGTCTTCTGCATCCTCTTCTCTCACACCAACCACCTTCATGTCCTCTTTCACTACATCTATAAACCTCCTCTTAGGTCTTCCTCTAGGCCTCCTGCCTGGCAGTTCAAAACTCAGCATCTTTCTACCAATATATTCACTATCTCTCCTCTGGACATGTCCGAACCATCTCAGTCTGGCCTCTCTGACTTTATCTCCAAAACCTCTAACATGTGCTGTCCCTCTGATGTACTCATTCCTGACCCTATCCAACCTGGTCACTACCAAAGAGAACCTCAGCATCTTCATCTCTGCTACCTCCAGCTCTGCCTCCTGTCTTTTCCTCAGTGACACTGTCTCTACACCGAACAACATCGCTGGTCTCACCACAGTTTTGTACACCTTTCCTTTCATTTTAGCTGAAACTCTTCTATCACACATCACACCTGACACTTTTCTCCACCCGTTCCAGCCTGCCTGCACACGCTTCTTCACCTCTTTTCCACACTCTCTTCTCCCTGTAACCTCACTCTTCCACTTGGGTCCCTCTCATTCACACACATATACTCCGTCTTGCTGCGGCTAACCTTCATTCCTCTCCTTTCCAGGGCAAACCTCCACCACTCTAGCTTCTCCTCCACCTGTTCCCTGCTCTCACTACAGATCACAATGTCATCTGCAAACATCATAGTCCATGGAGATTCCTGTCTAACCTCGTCTGTCAGCCTGTCCATCACCATAGCAAACAAGAAGTAGCTCAGAGCTGATCCCTGATGCAGTCCCACCTCCACCTTGAACTCCTCTGTCACACCTACAGCACACCTCACCACTGTCTTACAGTCTTCATACATGTCCTGCACCGCTCTAACATACTTCTCTGCCACTCCAGACTTCCTCATACAATACCACACTTCCTCTCTGGGCACCCTGTCATAAGCTTTCTCCAGATCTACAAAGATACAATGCAGCTCCCTCTGACCTTCTCTGTACTTCTCTATCAACATCCTTAAAGCAAATACTGCATCTGTAGTACTCTTTTTTGGCATGAAACCATACTGCTGCTCACAAATGCTCACTTCTGCCCTTAGTCTAGCTTCAACTACTCTTTCCCATAACTTCATTGTATGGCTCATCAGCTTTATTCCTCTGTAGTTGCTACAACTCTGTACATCTCCCTTGTTCTTAAAAATGGGCACCAGCACACTTCTCCTCCATTCCTCAGGCATCTTCTCACTATCTAAGATCCTGTTGAACAACCCAGTCAGAAACTCTACTGCTACCTCTCCTAGACACTTCCAGACCTCCACAGGTATATCATCAGGACCGAGTGCTTTTCCACTCTTCATCCTCTTCAATGCCCTCCTCACTTCATCCTTACTAATCTTTGCTACTTCCTGGTCCACAACAGTCACCTCTTCTACCCTTCATTATCTCTCATTTTCCCCATTCATCAACTCTTCAAAGTACTCTTTCCATCTTCCCATCACACTACTGGCATCTGTCAATACACTTTCATCTCTATCCTTAATCACCCTAACCGCCTGCACGTCCTTCCCATCTTTGTCTCTCTGCCTTGCCAACCTGTATAAATCAGTCTCTCCCTCCTTACTGTCCAACCTAGCATACAACTCATCGTAAGCCCTTTGTTTGGCCTTTGCCAACTCTACTTTCACCTTACGCTGCATCTCCCTGTACTCCTGTCTACTCTCTTCAGTCCTCTCAGTGTCCCACTTCTTCTTAGCTAACCTCTTTCTCTGTATACACTCCTGCACCTCCTCATTCCACCACCAAGTCTCCTTATCCACTTTCCTTCTAGATGATACACCAAATACTCTCCTACCTGTCTCCCTGATCACATTAGCTGTAGTTGCCCAGTCAACTGGAAGCACCTCCTGGCCATCCAGAGCCTGTCTCAACTCCTTCCTAAAAATCATACAACACTCTTCCTTTTTCAGCTTCCACCATTTAGTCCTCTGCTCTGTCTTTGCCCTCTTCATCTTCCTCACCACCAGAGTCATCCTACACACTACCATCCTATGCTGTCTGGCTACACTCTCACCTACCACTACTTTGCAGTCACTGATCTCCTTCAGATTACACCGTCTACACAAGATGTAGTCTACCTGTATACTCCTACCTCCACTCTTATAGGTCACCCTATGTTCCTGCCTCTTCTGGAAGAAAGTATTCACTACAGCCATTTCCATCCTTTTTGCAAAGTCAACCACCATCTGTCCTTCTGCGTTCCTCTCCTGGATACCAAACCTGTCCATCACCTCCTCATCATCTCTGTTTCCTGCACCAACGTGTCCATTGAAGTCTGCACCAATGACAACTCTCTCACTTCTAGGGATGCTCTGCATCACTTCATCAGGTCCAACCAGAATTTCTCCTTCTCCTCCAGCTCACATCCTACCTGTGGAGCATACCCACTAACAACATTGAACATCACACCTTCGATTTCTAGCTTCAGACTCATTACTCTATCTGATACTCTTTTAACCTCCAGAACATTCCTGACAAACTCCTCCTTCAAGATAAGTCCTACTCCATTTCTCTTCCTATCTACACCATGATAGAACAACTTGAACCCTGCTCCTAAACTTCTAGCCTTGCTACCTTTCCACCTGGTCTCCTGGACACAGAGTATGTCTACCTTCCTCCTCTGCATCATGTCAACCAACTCTCTACCTTTCCCTGTCATAGTTTCAACATTCAAAGTCCCTACTCTCAGTCCTAGACTCTTGGCGTTCCTTTTCTCTCTCTTCCTACGAACACACCTTCCTCCTCTCCTTCTTTGACGAACAGTAGTCCAATTTCCACCGGCACCCTGTACGTGAACAGCACCGATGGCGGTCGTTGTTAACCCGGGCCTCGACCGATCCAGTATGGAAGTCATAGATTCGATTCGCATGTTTGATTTGGCAAAAGTTTTACATCGGATGCCCTTCCTGACACAACCCTCTGTATTTATCCAGGCTTGGGACCGGCACAATAAGGCACTGGCTTGTACCCCCTTGCGGCTACATTAAGTATCAACCTATTTAAGTGGTTGTAAGTATTTAGGAACCTTCCACGGACTGAAGATAATTCCCCTTTATGCAGCACGCAGCTAACGAGGCAATTTCTTTTGTCTTTTTTACTTTGCATACATTTTCCACTTGCTTTGCATGCCTTATTTTTGCTAATTGCTAATTTGTATTTATATTGTGTATATCTGTAGTTTTCATGGTGGGCTTAAGAGGGAGAGAAAGCTACAAATAAAGCAGCTGTGCGAAAGCCGCTTGTGTTGTCTGTGCTTCGAGGAAATTACATGTTGTGTGTGTTTTTTTTTTTTTTTTTTAGGTGCTGCTGTCCATAGACGTTTGGCAAGAAGTTTGGATGAAGTGGAGCTGCGTTTTGCAGTTTTTTCCACATACAATCAAAATCGATAGTCACCCATTACAAAGACAGATATGGACGTGGAAGACAGGGCTTGAGCTGCATTTACCCCAGCTCTCTAACTGTGCTCCAATTGCATGTGAATTTTGCAAAGCATATCAAGGAGCATAAAAGGTATCAAATCCAGTTGCTAAACTACGCTGTGAACTTTGCACTTTTTCCGCTCCAACCAATATAAAGCAATATTTTCTTCATATAAAGACACATTTGAGAACTCGAGGGACTGTGACTTGTCCATTTGAGGGGTGCTCTTTTAAGTTGAGCATAGTTTCAACTTTTACTGCCCACAGGAGTCAATATCATCAATCTGTTGATTTTGCCAATTTCAAACCTGACCTTGTTATAAAATGTCATAATCAAGCCTTTGTAAATGATGATGAGGGAGACTTGGAACAATTCGATGTCATCAGCATTATCGAATCAGAATCACACATAATGTGCATTGATAACATGAGCCTTTTATTATGAGTGGAGAAATTCATCTTGGGCAAGATTGTGTTTCTTGATTATTATTGTTGTTCAATAAATGTATTTGAACTGTAAGTCTATTAGTGTGGTCTTAAGGAAACTGTTTTGTCATGGTTTATGTTTTTGCTTGCTGTTTTGTTTTTGCCTGTCCAGAGGGGTGTACTACGAAGCGAGATTAGTGTGTTAGCGAGGTATGTTGAGCATAAAGCCAGACTTTTCTGTGTCACAAAGGTGGCTCTCTTTTAAGATGGCTTTATCATCATGTTAATTTATGCTGCAAACATAACCTGGTCTGGACCAGGTTGCGTTCCGAGTTTCAGGTTAAAGTCGCCGTCTTTCCACTGATCATCCTCCTTGAACATGGCCCCACCGTTTTTGGAAAATCCAGTGGATTTAGGTGCCCGAATTGTTAGGGGTGCTTTTTGGAGGGAGAGAGTTTTTCCAGACCAGAGTGATCCGTTGGCGTTTTCTGACAATATTCTCTATGAGCGATATAGATTCTCAGCTGAGGGAATACGTTACTTATGCAATCTTGTTGAACCATATGTAAGTAATGCAACCAAACGAAGCCATGCACTTACAGTAATGCAGCCATCATGCAGCAGTTTTTCAACCAATAAGAAAAAAAAAAACCCCAATCACAGGATGTGCTTTATTATTTATTAAAGTTCTGCCTTTTCTGGGAAAAGAAAAAGTCATAAGTATACAATGTCAATCATGCTTAACAAAACATTATAAAGTACCATTTACTGCAGTACCTTTTTCTCATACTCCAGTTGCTCGATCTCAAGTTTTAGTTTCTTGATTTCCAGCTCTTTTTTCTGATTATCCAGCTCTAGATGGTTTTTATAAAGGGCCCTCACATTGTCTGCTCCAACCTGTATTAACAGGACACTGAGGTGTTCATCAAGCAACAGAGATGAGTGAGATAGACTTTTCAGTTATGTTGGTGTACTGTGTTCATCATTCATTTATGCGTTCTTGGTAAGGATTACTTTAAAAACTTAGACATAGGACTGCTAGAAATTATAAAACCCTTACCCCTTGTTTGTAAGAGAAATGAATAAAGTGGATTCAACACAGCAAACTCAGATAAGAGTACATGACAATTTGCTTTGAAAGTTACCTCTGTGTCAGGGTCAGCAAAGGTGTGTGCTGGCGGCTTGAGCAACACTACAGTGTCACCTTCAACTGTAAATTAGATTAAGACTTATCTGAGAAACAATAAATATGCATTAAGTATTTTACCACCAAAGCACTTATACATACCCTGGACAAAGAATTGCTGCTGGGAGCTGCCAGCACCAGGGTCTGATTGAATACCCCCTCCGTGATCGGCCGCCCTTCATTGTTTGCAAGGGCCAGCTCCTCTGAGGCTGTGTAATCTGCTGGAGCGGGGCCCCATCCAGTCTTTCTCCTCTCATTTTTCTTCTTGTTTGCTTAAGATAATATTAACACTTAATATGTTACGCAGTGTATCATCCACATTACACTGAAAGAGTGATGAATGCACAAAAAATACACACCACTTTGGATTATATTTTTGTGCTTGGTCCGGATTTGCTGCCAAGACCGTTTTGCACTGCTGGCACTATTCAGAGTAAACACAAGAAATTTGTGCTACAAAAAAGGACCAGACTTGGTGACTAACTCCCTAGCCTTAACAACAACCTTGCGACCTGCCCTACGTGCCCTAAAGATAACTATATCTAACTAGCCCAGTGAGCAGTAATAACTAACATGTCTTTGGGGTCATCAGGTGGGAACCTCCTTTCACCGGTGTTTCGTCTAGTTGGTCCCACAACACCTCCAGGAGGCTACACAGTGATCACTGGCATCCCAGAGTCACTCCCCTAATGCCGGCTATCACCTTTCCTCACACCAAGACAACTATCTGAAACAGCACTACCGTCAACTACACCGACCTCTCACCAACTGCACCAGTAAAAGCGGTGTGGGGATACAGACCCTGGTTCGGGTAGGAGGGAGAAATAGAAGAGGTGGAGATAAAAGTAGGGATGGGATACAGACCCTGGTTCGGGTAGGGGGTAATGAAAGTACAGAGGGTGCAGGAGGTGGAGGACAAGATACACAAGATACACAAGATACACAAAACAAGCTACACTAGCAGATTCAGCAAACAGACTCACCTAAATTGTCCTATAATCAAAGAAAGACAACACAAGCCAAGTCAAACCAATACAGGCCAACTCACCTGGACTAACCACATGGTGTCAAAGAGACTCACACAGGCCACACCCTCCACTTAAATACACTTCCTCTTCCTGCATTTCTTCCTTGCTTCTCTCAAGAGTCTGTCTATCCTAAGTGCTTCCCCTGCTGGGCCCCCAGCTACTAATACTTCTTCTAATCCAAATCCACTGACTGGATCTCACTGCCTCATCCGACATTTCCTTCACTATTTTCCTCACACTCTGTCCCCTTCCTCCTAACTCCCTCAACAAAGAGACAACAGACCTTGCTACAAACCCTCTACATCCTACTTCCACTGGACAAATCTTAACTTTCCATCCTCGCTGCTCAGCTTCAGCCCCTAAGTCTGCATACCTAAATTTTTTCCTTTCATACGGTTCCACAACTGAATCCTCCCACGGCACAGTCAGCTCTATGAAATATACTCTCATTCTACTCCTAGACCATAAAATTATATCAGACCTCTGTTTTGTACAGGCTATTTCCTGGGGAACAACAAGCTTTCCTCCTAAATCCACCTGCATCTCCCAGTCACTGGCATCCTCTAAGCTGCCTTGTCTCCTTGCTGTCTTATTAACTTTCTCACCTTCTTGAACAAACTTAATTGCAACTCTCTTTAACTTAGACCCTCCTAAATTTGCCTGCCTCCGTATATCTTCAATGCCTGCAGCTAAGCTTTTTAAAACCTGGTTATGTCGCCAAGTATACCGTCTTTGTGACAGACTAACCTTACAACCTGACAAGATGTGCTTTAGAGTTGCAGTACCTGAACACAATGAACATAGCGGGTCTCCATTTACCCAGAGTTTTAAGTTCTGGGGAGTTGGTAATACATCATATGTTGCCCCTATCAAAAATCTAATACTACTTTCCTCCATACTCCACAGCTCTTTCCAACTAAACTTTTTCTTCTATACACCTTCCCAGTTCAACCACTGTCCCTGCTTAGCCTGAGCCACTGCCTTTACACTCCTTAATATTTCCTCCTGTCTACGAATCTGCTCCACAACTAGATTCCTCTTCTCTTTGGGACCTGCTCTACTCCACACCGATTTGCCTGGGCCAAGCCCCAAGCCTCCCCGGCCTATTTGCACATTACCCACAATCTCTGTATGCCTAAGAGTTGCTTTCGCTTCCTGCACTGCCATTCTTGGATTCCATTTTCTCCCCTTGGTTGGGTTTGGAACCACCTTACTAACAACCACATCTTTACTCCCAGATAACAGGAGCTCTGTCCTAACCTTAGTACATTTAAACTCCTTCACTAGACTAGATACTGGGAGCTGAAGTATGCCTTTCCCATACAGTGCCACAGTACTTAAACATCTAGGAACACCTAGCCACTTCCTAATGTAAAAGCTAACTAATCTTTCCATTTTCTCTGCAGCAGATAATGGAATCTCATATACAGAAAGCGGCCACATCAACCTGGGAAATAATCCGAACTGCAAACACCACAGCTTCAACTTTCCTGGAAGCCCTGATTTATCTATTCTGTCCAGTCCCGCAGCAACATCCTTCCGAAACTGCACTACCTGCTCTCCATCATGCAGGTCTGCCTTGTACCACCTACCTGGACTCTTTACTGATTTTTCCCTAATTATTGGAATTTCCTCCTCATCTATTATAAACTTTCGATCACTTAATATCCCTATACTTATTGAGAAGCTTCTAGACTTACTAGGCTTGATTTTCATAGTAGCCCACTTTAAGTTTTTATTAAGTCTCTCAAGTACTCTTTTCATACATGGCACCGTTGTAGATACCAACGTCATATCATTCATGTATGCCCTAATTGGTGTGAGGCGCATCCCATCCTGTTGCCTCTCTCCACCTACAACCCACTTAGAAGCTCTAATAATTACCTCCATCGCCATTGTGAATGCTAAGGGAGAAATCGTACACCCTGCCATAATGCCTATTTCTAGCCTCTGCCAACCTGTTGTAAAGCCTGCTGTACTTAAGCATAGTCTGATATCCTGGAAATATGCTCTTACTAAATTGACAGCTACTCCGGGCACTCTAAAATAATCAAATGCCTCCCAGATAAGGCTATGTGGCAATGAACCAAATGCATTTGCTAAGTCCAAAAATATTACGTGCAAGTCTCTTTTCCCACTCTTGGCTGCCTGAATCTGATGCCAAATCATGCTAGTGTGCTCTAAACAACCTGCGAAACCTGGTATTCCTGCCTTCTGTACTGCAGCGTCTATTAAGCTATTCCTTTCTAGGTAACTAGCTAGTCTCCGTGTGACTGCACTAAAGAAAATCTTCCTCTCTACATTTAGGAGAGAGATCATCCGAAACTGACTCAGATCTGAAGACTCCTTCTCCTTTGGAATAAGAACACCTCCTGCCCTATGTCATGCTCTGGGAATAAACTGTTTCTCCCAAACTATTCTTAATTGCCTCCACAAAAACCTTATGATATCAGGTGCGCTTTTATAAACCCGGTAGGGGACTCCATTTGGCCCTGGGGCCGAAGAGGCCTTTGCACGCCTGACTACCTCCTGAACCTCCTTCCACCTAAGTGGTCTAACATCCATCTCCTGATCTATCTCCCCTAATGGTGGCATGTCAGGCGGAAGGCCTACTACTCTATTCTGCTCAAAATCTAAATATGTATTTCTTAGGTACTTTTCTACTTCTAATTTTGTTGCTCTAAGCTGCCATCCCTTTTCCTGGTTAAACAACCCTTTAACAAACTTAAATGGGTCCCTGTAAAACACTGTTTTAACATATTCTTTCTTCTTTCTCTTTTTCCTAAGATATTCGGCCCTTCTGAGCACTGCTAACCTGCTTCTCAATTCCTCTTGCAACACATTAATTCCCTCCCTCTCTTCCTCTGTAGCTTTTTTCCACTGCTTTCTTAGTTGTCTTCTTTCCTTAACTAATTTCTCCATTTCTCTTTGCCGTCTAGACTTAATTAATTGTACTTTTTCAACCCTCTTTCTGTCTTGCACCCCAAATCTTTCTACACCATAGGAGTAAATTATACCTCCCATCTTCTCTAATCTATCGCTTGCGTTTCCTCTTAGTCTGCGTAAAATTACAGACAAATCACTGTTGACTGTCTCCCATTCTTTGCTATTTGCCCTAGGCCATTTAACTCTAGCTTTCTGCTCCATATTTCTCTCTTTGACTGGCCTGTTCACCTCAGTATCAGCTGCATCCCTTCTTATAACCTCCTCCTCCACCTCTGTAGCTGTGTTATTGATATCCTTCGAACTGTGGTTTTCTACCTGTCGCTGGATTTCATCTGACTTACTCGATTGACTTCTTAACAAGTACTGATCGATGTGGCCACACTGCCCTTCCTTTCCCACACACCTCTTTCTTCCCTGATGCACTCTAAGGCCTCTAACTGATACTGTTACTTTCTGCCAACCAAAAGGACAAACCTGGAGCTTGTTCCCCTCCAACCTATCATTTTCTCCAGCCACGCTCACTTTGCCCTTTGAACTATTCTGCCCAATTCCAGTCCTACAGAATAGGTCCGTGCCCCTATCCTTCACTGAGTCACATGTCCAACTCATAGTCTTGTCCGTTCCAGTGTCTGTTACCGTGTAGTCTGCCTGTGAGTCATCTTCCACCCCTGCTCTCGCTGACCCTTGGGGTATTTTCCTTATCTTACTTGTAGCTTATGCTGGTTGTAACAAAGCTGCTAAGCCTTGCCACTGCTACCATGGATTGCTAGCCCATGGCAGCACCTTTGGGGTCTTGCCTACAACTAATAGAACACCAATTAGAAAATTGCTTAGACTTTATCACAAATAAGACAAATCAAATTAATTCCACTTTTATTTGGCCCTAATCTGAGTGATTTCCATGTATTCTTCATTGTGAGACAATGTCAGGGAGGGAATTAAAGTTATATAATGATATAATATATTATATAGGCTATATTAATGTACGCATTTACACAATCTACAATTTTTTGCCAGGCTTCCTCTCTTGCCTTGTTTGCAGCAACAGTGTTGCTTTTAGCTGTTGTTATTGGTCTGACCTCTTCATACCCCCCCATTATCATAATCTACTCCTCTTGGCTGAAATATGCGGCACGTAATCGGTCCATTTTTCTGTGGAAATAGCGTCAAATGAAGCCTAAACGCCCCTTTTTATGTGAACGCGCACAGAGCCTGATGAGGCAAGCCTGGGTCGACAAATCAAGCTGATAACCACCATCGTGATACTCGTTATCTGTGGTTGGAGCTTTTGGTTTTGTCGAACCAGCTCACCCAAAGAAAGCCCGGCTCTGTTGAGTTTCCTTCATAGTATACCCCTCTGTTGCTCTCTGTGCTCCTGCTTCCCTTGCCCCTCCTCCCTGTGTTTTTCCCGATTGGGTGTTTCTGCTCTCCTCCGCCTGTGGCTGACGAGGCACACCTGCCCTGCATTTACCTGCAATCAGCCCACTATATATATACCCTCATTGGACTTGTCTCCAGTGCCAGAGTATCATGCCTGTTTAGTGATCTCTCGTGTATTATTCTAGTTATTTCCCAGTGCCCCTGTCACCGTTTTTCGTGTGTTGTGTTTCTTTTGTCCTGTCTAGGTTATGCAGTGTGCCTCCGTCAGCCTCGCCCTTGGTTCTTTGTGTGGTTTTGATTCAGGCTTGTTTGTTCAGCCTTGCTTTTTGTTATCTTTTCAGTTGTACTTTGTTTTGTTAGAACATCGAGCTCAGTCTCCGCTCCCTCTTTTCGTTGTACTTTGCATTTTGCCACCGTTATCTACACGGACTAGGCCTACTTTTGTTGAATTTTGACTATTAAAAAGACTTGTTTTACCTAATCTGTCTCTGCATTGGGGTTCTCTTTTTGGGCCATGACACTGGTTAACTTGCCATTATGAGTCAAGACAAAATCAATAATTAATAACATTAGCTTTGTTAATTTGCAATTTAAAGCTCAAAAGCTGCCTTTAAAAACAAGAGTTAATGTAACTTGAAAAGGCAATTGGTGTGAATATATTTAGTTACTTAAACTGAAAAATGTAAGTTGAAAGGGTATGTAATCGTATGTTTTATTGACAATACGAGTTCAAACTACTACTATTACATCACCCATTTGAGAAAACTTGCTATGTCTTGTCAAGTTCAAATGCTACAGAATCATGAGTTAAATAACTAGTATAACTGAACTCTTTGAGTTGAAACAACATAAGTTAACGAGAAAGTAAGTTTTATTTAATGCATAATGTAATATAGTAAGTCATTTCAACTCAGAGTATAAAGTTCAAACAATAACCTGATTGTCCAGTGGCTAGTGTTTTTGATAAGTCTCACAGGGTCCCCTAAATCTAAAGGGTTTATTTCTTATTTTTACAAGTCACTTGACTCTTGGAATGAACAAAATATTAAAAGTATGAAGTAGAAGACTGGACTGAGATTATCCTTGCCTGTCAAAATACATAAGGCTGTAACAAATTTAAGGAAAGTCAATACAAAATCTTACATAGACAACATAGGACACCCTACATTCTTAATAAATTTGACCCCAGTCGATCTCCTCTTTGCCAGAGATGCAAAACACTTATATACACTGTGGCAATGCCCTGTTATTTCTGATTTCTGGGCATCAGTGACCAAAGGATTAAGTTACATTTTTAAAACTAGAATTGAAAAAACAACAGGTTTGCTCTTACTTAATCTATCTGAAAAGAATATGTCAATTAATACTTCTAATTATTTACTTCTTAAAAAGTTTATTTTTTTTTGGCCAGGAAATTTATTCTCTTTAACTGGATTATGGGTTATCCTCCTACTGTTTCACAGTGGTACAGGGAGATACACTGCTCAAAAAAATAAAGGGAACACTTAAACAACACAATGTAACTCCAAGTCAGTCACACTTCTGTGAAATCAAACTGTCCACTTAGGAAGCAACACTGATTGACAATCAATTTCACATACTGTTGTGCAAATGGAATAGACAACAGGTGGAAATTATAGGCAATTAGCAAGACACCCCCAATAAAGGAGTGGTTCTGCAGGTGGTGACCACAGACCACTTCTCAGTTCCTATGCTTTCTGGCTGATGTTTTGGTTACTTTTGAATGCTGGTGGTGCTTTCACTCTAGTGGTAGCATGAGATGGAGTCTACAACCCACACAAGTGGCTCAGGTAGTGCAGCTCATCCAGGATGGCACATCAATGCGAGCTGTGGCAAGAAGGTTTGCTGTGTCTGTCAGCGTAGTGTCCAGAGCATGGAGGCGCTACCAGGAGACAGGCCAGTACATCAGGAGACGTGGAGGAGGCCGTAGGAGGGCAACAACCCAGCAGCAGGACCGCTACCTCCGCCTTTGTGCAAGGAGGAACAGGAGGAGCACTGCCAGAGCCCTGCAAAATGACCTCCAGCAGGCCAGAAATGTGCATGTGTCTGCTCAAACGGTCAGAAACAGACTCCATGAGGGTGGTATGAGGGCCGACGTCCACAGGGAGGGGTTGTGCTTACAGCCCAACACCGTGCAGGACATTTGGCATTTGCCAGAGAACACCAAGATTGGCAAATTCGCCACTGGCGCCCTGTGCTCTTCACAGATGAAAGCAGGTTCACACTGAGCATATGTGACAGATGTGACAGAGTCTGGAGACGCCGTGGAGAACGTTCTGCTGCCTGCAACATCCTCCAGCAGGACCGGTTTGGCAGTGGGTCAGTAATGGTGTGGGGTGGCATTTTAGCCCTCCATGTGCTCGCCAGAGGTAGCCTGACTGCCATTAGGTACCGAGATGAGATCCTCAGACCCATTGTGACACCATATGCTGGTGCAGTTGGCCCTGGGTTCCTCTTAATGCAAGACAATGCTAGACCTCATGTGGCTGGAGTGTGTCAGCAGTTCCTGCAAGACGAAGGCATTGATGCTATGGACTGGCCCACCTGTTCTCCAGACCTGAATCTAATTGAGCACATCTGGGACATCATGTCTCACTCCATCCACCAACGCCACGTTGCACCACAGACTGTCCAGGAATTGGCGGATGCTTTAGTCCAGGTCTGGGAGGAGATCCCTCAGGAGACCTTCCGCCACCTCATGAGGAGCATGCCCAAGCGTTGTAGGGAGGTCATACGGGCACGTGGAGGCCACACACACTACTGAGCCTCATTTTGACTTGTTTTAAGGACATTACATCAAAGTTGGATCAGCCTGTAGTGTGTTTTTCCACTTTAATTTTGAGTGTGACTCCAAATCCAGACCTCCATGGGTTAATAAATTTGATTTCCATTGAAAATTTTTGTGTGATTTTGTTGTCAGCACATTCAACTATGTAAAGAATAAAGTATATATTAAGAATATTTCATTCATTCAGATCTAGGATGTGTTATTTTAGTGTTCCCTTTATTTTTTTGAGCAGTGTATTTAGGGTATTACCAATGGAAAGACTGTGCTAGAGTTTAGGGTAACCAGGGTATTTTTTAATGAGCTATGGAAACCACTGTTCAACTACCTTCCAGCTGATTTGGCCACCCTCCTTCAGGGGGAGAAAGTTTTCTTAAATTTGGGTTCTTCAGGGTGATTGTAGATTGTGAGTTTTCAGCTGAGCTTTTTCTACTGCGTACCTATCTATTGATCAGCTGCGGGCTGTGTGTGTGTGCTTCTCTCCCATTACATGGAAGATGTGTGTACATGAGAAATGTAAGTTCATTTATAACGAAAGTTCATACATGCTGGAGATTATTAGTTCCTGTGAATAATTTTGTAGTAGTTTGCTCAGTCAGATAATTTGCGCATGCTATTTAAGATAGATATGTGCTCCTGATCTCTCCTGCTGTTGGCATATGTTGATGTTTCTGTTGTTCTGTTGCAATTCATCCAGCTTCATGTGTGTTAATAGTTATTAATATGCCATATATTGCTTCATTGTACTTCAGAACCACATTCTTCCAAATAAAGCCGCATAACTGTAGAACTGCCTCTGTGACTCTCTAACTGGAGTCACACTCCCATAGTGTCGCTGGCTCTATTCAGTGCATCCTGTTGAGGCCCCAGACCTTTCATATAGTGATCACAATTGACCAATTCTGTTACTACAAATCACTAGTCATAGATTATTTATCAATTTATCTATTTATCTATTCAAGCATTTAATTATTCATTTATGTATCCCTTTCAATAAACTGAAACGGACAGCATTGGTTAAATCGATTGAAATGAAAGGGCCATTCTATTTGATTATATAATATGAATTTACCTGAAGTTCTGTTCTTTTGACCTCTTCTTAACTTTTCTGATTGCTATTTATTTATTTGTGTACTTATTCTTTCATTATTTATTGTCTGTTAATTTTGCTGTGCTTGGTAAATTTTGAGGGTTGACCGTATCTTATCGGTGGGACTTTTTTTTTAATTATGTTTTGTTTTGTGGGTGTTAGAATCGTTGGTTGTGTTTATGGAAACAGATGGAGCATCATTAGTTACCTTATGGATTTTTTTGTTTCTCCTTTTGAAGACTGTACAGTGTACTGTACTTTAATGATGCTTTTGAATAAAAATAATAAAGAAAAAGCTAACAATAAATGGTCATTAATTAAAGAATTTATATAACTTACCATCCTGAGTTGAAATAAAGCCTTTCTCAAAATTGAGTTTACTCATGTATTTAAGGCAGCTTTTGAAATTAACCCTCCTATCGTCCTTGGGGTCAATTTGACCCCATTCAATGGTTATCATTCAAAAAATTTGAGTTGATTGTAGTTTTTTGGCTTCATATTTCATGACTTTTCCTAATTTGAGGGGGACAACTAATTAAGCAAAAAATTATCATGATGATACTTTTTCTTTGTGGTGTACACATTTCGTATGCATCAGTGTTCCTCTGGGGTCAATTTGACCCCAAGCTGTTCAAGCTGTGTAAAACATGTCTGTCTGTGTGTGTAAACTCACATCCCTACACCTGCAGGTGCAGGATTGATACTTTTGAGTTGATACACGACAAGGGGGGAGGGAAAGCATAATTCCATTGAGAACTTTGATTATCTGCATGGTGACTTTTGATGAATGCTTTGTTGCGTTTCATGGGCTGTGCCCATTCTGACAATATATGCTGAGCAAATCTGCATCAAAATTTGGGCAGCATGTGATGCACAGTCCAGCTATTTCTGCAATTTAGCTGGACTGTGAGGAAAATCCCTTGAGGAAACACCTGAAAAAAATCAGGCTGAGGGGGTTGTACTTGACATGGCTAAAGGACATCTTACTCCCTGGTAAGGAACCCCAACATTTCGAATGGTACAACCCACAGGCAGGTAATGTGGCAGGTGTCAGGTTTATCCCACCCAAAAGGATTCAAAGACGAGTATGACCTGTCCTCAATCCAAAAAATATGTCTGCAAGGAAACACGGTGGAATAATGGCATAACGGTTAGACTGTTGCCTCATTTTTGTGGGTTTGATTCCTGGGCCTGTGGCCATTCTCTGTGGAGTTTGCATGTTCTCCCTGTGCCTGCGTGGGTTTCCTCCAGTTACTCCAGTGCACAGTCCAAAGACATGCATGTATAGGTAAACTCCATGTATAGGTGACTCTAAATTGTCTGTAGGTCTGATTGTGAGTGAGTGCTTGTTCGTCTCTGTATATCTCTATGTGTTGGCCCTGTGACAGACTGGCAACCTGTCCATGGTCTACCCTGCCCTGACCAGGAATTTGGCTGGGATTAGATCCACACATTATAAATAAAAATAGTTTCATGTTCTGACTTTACAAAATCCTGCTAAAAGTTTGAAAATGTATTCGTTTGACTTGGGCAAATTTGACTCAAACAAAGTTTGTTCTTGAGTCAAGACTCAAGAACAAAGTTTCAGCACCCACCCCAGCCCCCCCTTCCCCACACAAAAAAGGCAGAAAAACAAAAAAAAATTAAATAAAAATATACAAATAAAACTCTGACACTGTCAGTCCCAAACCAAAATAAAAAAAGAGGAGGGGTGAGTGAGACTTTATGGTGACTGACCACAAATATGTACCAAAAACAGTAAATAAAAGCAATAGAAATAAGTAAATGAAAGGTCATGGGGTCACCAAACCAATAGGGTTCATCCTTTTCTGGTGGTCACGAAATTTGAAAAGATTCGAATGAAAAGTTTAAGATACATTCTTTCTACTGTGAAAATTTGGCCTGGTGGTGGCGCTACATGAAATTTGCTAATAAATGTCATTATCAAGGGACTCCTTATGTATTCAAAGAATAAACAAAGTGCCTGATACAAAAATCATTTTCTGGAGGTAGATATCCTTGGGGTCAAATTGACCCCAAGGATCAAATGTGTTATAAACTTAACCCTCCTATTATCCTCAAATATAATAAGTTAAACCAACCTGAAATTTTTTACAGTGCAAGTCATTTTTGCTCCACCGGGGTTGCAACTGAAATAATGAGGTTCAAATTGTCAAACAAGCAAAAAAAAAAAAAAAAAAATCAAAAACATAAATTTATGGTACAAACACAGCCACTTTGCCAATGCACCAATGTGCCACAATGTGGTGGAGATTTAAAATAAAAATCCTGCAAATTTACTTATTGACAGAGTCAGTGATTTTTTTGGTAGCATTCCTTGCAGCTTCTTGCTGCTGCAACTGTATTGCTCCTTGTGAGAATTACTGTTTAATACTCATCAAATTTTTACAAAATGATGCTCTGCTCTTCCATCGTGAAATACACAACTCTTTGTCTTCTCCATGGTGATTGGTCGGATACAGCAAACTCCGCTCCTTTTTGTGAACGGGCACTGATCTAGATAGGAAAACTCCTTGGTTCAATTAGCGAGTTGATAACCAGCTTCATGACACCGATTATCCGGATTGCAGATGTCTGGGTAAGTGAAGCCGGGTAATGAAAAGCGTTCTGGGGTATGTTAATCCAGCTTCATGATATAGGCCCCAGGCCCGGGAACTAAACCCACGACCTTCTTATTGTGGGGCAACATTGCTAACCACTATCCCACTGAGCTGCCCTTAAAAGAGTTAGACTTCAGAAAACTATTTATATGAATTAATAATTTTGAGAAGCCTAGGGACCAACTACTGCAGTTAAAGGGTTAGAGTTAACACAGGTGGATCCTCAGCTGGAACCTTTCCCGTATACTTCCACAGCTGCAAGATTGATGAAACCTCAAATGTGCATGATTTGTCTCTTGAGGACACAGCTGGCTCAAGCCATTGTGGTGCCTTAGACGAGATTACACACACACTTAGGTCCCATTCCCCTCTTCCACAGTGCACGGTGCAGGACAGGTACAGGGGTTGGGTGGGTGGGTGGGTTGTTGTCTGTAATTTTTTCTGTATCCGTTCAATTTTTATTTTCAAGACAGAGCATGAAGAAAGGGCGCCGGTCGGGGCTGCAAATTATTATTTTTGTATGATCATTTACTTTATTTAATTTATTGTTTTATTTTTTATATATATATTTGTATTGTTTTATTTAAAAATTTTTAATTTTTTTTATTTTCTGAGGACCGCAGCAGCGCCGACTCCAACAGGTGGCACCCTAGGCAACCGCCTATATGGCCTATGCCAAGTGCCGGCTCTGGATGAGGATGTGCTCATGTGTGATTCCTGTGGAACAGCAGAAACGCGCGCGCGCACCCTACCGTTTGTGCAAGACAGTCAGACACAGTAAAGTGGGTATTGCCGAGGGACCGGAAGTGCTCCCGAGCTGTTGTTGACGGAACAAGGAGATACCGAGGCTGGAGACACCGAGGAGGAGCTGGAGACCTGACCGGCCGCAGTCAAACAGGTTCGTTCTGATTTCTTCTGTCGGGTTTTTCTCGGAGGTTGATCGAGGTGTTTGACTAATGTCTGAAGCGATCAAACTGCAGGGATGAATTATCTTCTTACAGCCGAACAAACGGCGCAAGATCCCGCCGTGACCTGCTCTTGTCATCAGCTGTAACTCAGTGAGTGGCCGAACCCTGTTCACTTTATTACAGGAGTCTGAGATAGGTTTCAGTAGAGCGGGATTCTCCTCCAACAGAGGACAGGATGAAAGGGCCTGTCGTCTGCGGCTCAGCCATCTTGACTCCCTCATTCTTCATTTAATTCTACACACTCGGCAGAAATCCCAAGCATTAATACTGCCGTCCCTGAGCTCCGGGGCTCGTCAGGCTTATGCTCCGGGAGGTTATTTTTATTGTTTGTTTGTTTTGTTTTTTTCTGACCCGGTTTGACTCGTTTCGGCTTGGTTCAGCCACGCCACGGTGGTCATAGGCCCCGCTGTGGCTTCCACCTCTGTGTATTTGTGCGTCTGTGAGAGAGATTAAACCTTCGTTATAGCAAACGATGAAACAAAAAAACAGATTTTATTGAATCGGTTTACATCATGTCCATAACCTGCTTCCAGTCTGTGCTGTTCACTGCACCTCACTGACAGCTTCATCATCACACTGTTGCCATGGGGCTTAACCCAGCAGCTGTTATTCTGCTACAGACAAACATGAACTCAGACTCGTCCATACCTGTGCACTGCTTCTGGAAAGAGAAGATGGGCTCTCCTTTTATGTCATTTATACAACTAAAGTAGGGTTTATTGGCTCTAGTACATGATTCATTTATTATTATAAATGTATTTTTTCAGAATGCTGTCAAATAAAGTCTATCATGTATGGTAGTGCACTGACTAAATAAGCTGTGAGTGTACTTTTTGTTTTCACTATAGACCAATTCTATCATTAAAGGTGATTTACTGAAGGGCACATATTATGTTTTCCTCTGCGATTGCACAAATGTACATTTGCATGAATCTGACTTAAAAACTGTCTTTTGTTATCTTAAACTGTCAACCACTCAGTTGAGCTGACTGATCAGATGAAAGCAGGCTGGTCCGTTAAGGGGGCTTGAGCTAATTGGTTGTATCAAACATCAAGAAGCCTGCTGAAGAGTGACTATGGGTGTACTTTTTTGCCTATATATTTTTCAAAATTCTATGTTATTTGTATCTGTAATCTGTGTATAAAAACATCTTTCCCAATCATAAAAAATATTCTTGCAAATTCATCTCTCATCACCTCTGGCAAATGTATGCAAACATGCAAAGAAATTCCGCCCAAAAAATTGGTTGAGTGTATTTTGACAGAAGATTACCCAAATAAATAGTCAAATTAAGTTGTAACTTTTAAATTAAGTTATAGTTTCTTCCGTGGTTGACTTCAAATCAGTCAAAGCAACTTTCAGTATGATGCACAATCCAGTACCATTTCCATCAGGATTTCTCAAACCCATGTTTTCATATTAATGGATGGCTCCAAACACTGGAGGTGTATCAGTTTATATCAAAGCATGAGATATGCATGAAGTAAAGGCTCTGATCATCTAGCAGAATATGCCTCAGAGCTATTGGCAATATTACTGGCTCTATAGTATAGGAGCGAGAAATAAACAATGCTGTTATTGCATCAGGCACAGATTTTTAGCATGAACAAGCATAAGCTTTGGATAACAGTCAGAGCAGATATAGTCAATGAAATATTCTTCACCACAGATATTATAGAAGTCAAGAGGACATCTACCTGCTTTCTTCAGGTTCCTGCTGTTGGGTTTGAAAAGGATGTGTTTGGTTATCAGCTATAATTCCTAATTATCAGAGATAATTAGGGATTATAAAATCAGAAATTATTAAATTCAATTAATAATGTGGGCACCACCTGGAAACCAGGACCAATAACCAAACTGTAAATGTTGCCTCATAAACAGTTGTTCAATTAGAGGAGCCAATATCTGTAATATCAGCACCACTAGGTGAATGGTGAAGGTGTGAAATCCGAGCTCTGACACTGCCAATCAGCCACCTATCACAATAAAACATGCACAATAATGACAAGAAGACTTCTCTTTAAAGCTACAAATAGTATTTATTAACTTCCACAATAATTAACAAAGCCAACAATTGTTTCAATTAATAAGTACCATAATACCAACTAATGCTAAGCAAAAAACATAAAGACAGCAGTGGTGTAAAGACAAAACAGGTATTATACAGCGTGTGTGTATGTTTCTGTATATGCGTGTGTGTGTCAAGATGGCCAGCCTGGATCACGTGACGAGTCACGTGGTCCAAGATGGCGCGGCTTCCGAGGGAGGCTACGTCACACATAAACCACCGGCGGAGCTGCCGCAAGGTTCAGGTTAACAACGGCAGACAGCGCCAACCGGTGGTCAGAGGCGTTTCTGCACACGCACAAATCTGATAGTAGATAACAAAGGGATAAGGCGGCGTTATCTGATGATCGGATGTGCGGAGCGAACCGTGCACGATTGAATGGATGTGTGATAATAATTAATAATTAATTTTATTTAGAGGCGCCTTTCAGAACACCCAAGGTCATCTTACAGTGCTTGAAGTTTAAAAAGTACAAATTTAGAACATTAGTAAAACGACAATAGGACAGGTCACATCAGGCAACATCGGCGAGACAGATACAACATCGGTAAGACGAAAACAACATCAGTCAGACAAGAACGAGAAACAACAGAACGAAAAACAACAAACAACAGGAGTGTGTAGGGCTGGTGAATGTGCAGTGCAGGAGTGTGTAAAGCTGGTGAATGTGCAGTGTCCAGTTAGAGTGAATATGCGAGTTTGAAGAGGTGTGTTTTGATCTGGGTTTTGAATGTTGTGATGGAGTTGGTCTGTCTTATGTGAGCGGGGAGAGAGTTCCAGAGTTTGGGAGCCAAACAGCTGAAGGCTCGGGCTCCCATGGTGCTGAGGTCGTGAGGTGGGAATGTCAAGGAGTCCAGCAGAGGTAGAGCGGAGGGAGCGGGAGGGAGTGTAGTCCAGGAGGAGGTCACGGAGGTAGGTGGGGGCTAGATTATGGAGAGCTTTGTAGGTGAGAAGGAGATGTTTGTAATGGATACGGTATTGTACAGGGAGCCAGTGAAGATGGATGAGGACCGGGGTGATGTGGTCGGATGATTTGGTGTGAGTGATGATCCGGGCGGCTGAGTTCTGGATGATTTGCAGTCTGTTGATGATTTTGGAAGGAAGACCGGTGAGGAGGGCTTTGCAGTAATCAATACGGGATGTGACAAAATAGTGAACCAGGATTTTGGTGCTGGACTGAGACAGGAATGGGCGAAGTCTGGAAATGTTGCGGAGGTGGAAGAAAGCAATCTGAGTGATGTTGTGAATGTGTGGTGTGAAAGATAGGGTGCTGTCCAGAATGACGCCGAGGCTCTTAACATGGGTGGAGAAGGGAACTGGGAAGCCATCTATGGTGATGGGTGGAGCAGTGGTGAGTTTTGACTTGGTTATGTTGGATTGTGAACCAATGAGTAGAGCCTCAGTTTTATTGCCGTTAAGTTTCAGAAAGTTTTTGGTCATCCAGGTCTTGATGTCGGCCAG